>OZ020198.1:28787841-28942807 GCA_963971165.1 Philopedon plagiatum | reverse complement strand
GTTTTCAACTAGAACGAATCAAACGAACGGGTGTATTCCCGGATTAACCATGACACATATTTCTCCATCCGTGAAACCCTACGTACTCCCATATATATATATATATATATATATATATATATATATATATATATATATATATATATATATATATATATATATATATATATGGGAAGCCATCTTCAATAACTTTTCTAGCAAACAACAAAGAAATTACAATAGATTATTCCATAAAATTAGAACAAACAATATTAACAAATTAAATAACTTAAAATCTATCGAACTTCACAACCGCCTTAAGACTAAACCGGAATGGATAAAAAATCTTACCAACATAGAGATTCCTAATGATATCCTCCAATTCTTGTCTCTCGGCCCAAAGTTTAGTGTTGAGCCGGTTGTGGGAAAAGATATACTATAAAAAGCATCTTGGCAGATCTTGACTTTGTTACCTCA
This sequence comes from Philopedon plagiatum, assembly GCA_963971165.1. NCBI lineage: Eukaryota > Metazoa > Arthropoda > Insecta > Coleoptera > Curculionidae > Philopedon > Philopedon plagiatum. The sequence continues at coordinate 28,942,351 of OZ020198.1, read as the reverse complement.
TCTATAAATGATTCCGCAATAAAAATATCACCATCTCAAGAACTACTAACATCCTCACAAATTATATAAACTCAAACAAACATAACAAATCACTTTTCCATAACTTACTCTATAAATCAAAAAGTTCCTTAAGGACAACCCTAACATTATATTAACTAGATCCGACAAGGGCAATGTAACTGTTATCATGGAAAAAGAACAATATTACAACTCTCCAATGAATTAATCCAGAATGATGAATCTTACATCAGTTTACCACGAGACCCATACTTTCGATCAAAGAAAGTGTAATGAATTAATCAAACAATTGTATAATACAGGACAAATAGATGAGGCCACAAAGAAAAAGCTTACAAGTTACAAGAGTACACCTCCAAAATTTTACTCATTACCTAAAATCCACAAACCAACCTTGTCTGTCAGGCCAATTGTAGCTTCAATTGGTGCACCCACGGAATTTATCGCAATTTTTATAACCGAAATCCTCACAAAAGCATATGACTTCGATAATGATTATTATATTAAAGACTCTTTCCAAGTCTATGAAAAATTTATCCAATTACAGCTTCCTGATGGTTATGTGGTTGCAAGCCTCGATGTTGTCTCTCTTTTCAGCAATGTTTACTATGATGCTGCACACAGGGCCATCTATAAGTGTTGGTACCGCATTAGTAACCATTGTAATACAGACAGAGACTCCTTTCTTAGATTAATTGAATTTCTTTTTGATAACACATATTTCTCATTTGACAACAAATACTATAAACAAACTTTTGGTACCCCAATGGGATCTTCTGTCTCTCCTATACTTGCAACGTATGTGATGGACGAATTGCTGGACACAGTTCTTCCTGTTCTCTCCTTTTTTTAAAAAAAATACGTGGATGATATAATTGTAGCACTACCACAAAATGGAATTAACGAGATACTACAAACCTTAAATGATTTCGATCAACACATCCAGTTCACTATAGAAACCGAAGACCCTACCTGCTCCTTTCCTAGATACCAAATTCACACGAACTCACAACAACAAAATCGTGATAGATTGGTACAGGAAACCTTGCAGCTCAGGACGATACCTGAATTATTTCTCGTATCATAAACATAATATGAAAGTGAATCTGGTTAAACAAATGAAATCAAGAATTCTAAAATCTCAGATCCATCTCTACATAAAAAAAACTTAGATATCCTGGGCTCAATTATTCATCGATAATTCATATCCGCCCAAGCTGATTAATAGAATTTTGTTCAGCACTCCTGCCATTAACATACCTATATTAAATGAACATAACTTAATACATAATAACAATAATACAACTGAAGTGACGCAAACTACTAAATTCATGTCCACTTCCTACATTAGAGAGATAACTCCGGCGCTGGCCAGAATAATAAATCAGGTAGTCAATGTCAAAATCGCGAACAAACCAGTACTCACAATTTCTTCGGTGCACTCCAGGCTTAAAGACAAGGTCCCTCTTACTCGAAGAACAGATGTGGTTTACAGCATTCCTTGTACAGACTGTGAAAAAATATACATAGGCCAAACAACAAGACCATTGGCCGACAGAATCACAGCACATAAGAGCGATTGTAGACTGCACCCAGAGAGGTGTGCTCTGGCAGGACACGCTAATAACTTACTACATAACTTTGATTATAATGCAACCAAGATACTTGCTACACAGAAAAATAACTCAAAAAGATCTTTTCTTGAAATGGCCTTTATTTCACAAGAACCTAATTGTATAAATAAAAAACCGATATCAAACACCTAAGTGAAATATATTCATACCTATTATTTTTAGACAAGGATCATCGTTTGAACGACTCTGAGATTCAAGTATAATGACAATTGATTATATAATAAAAATTATTTTTTTCCTTCACAACAAATTCAAGAATACTTACCCATTTCCTACATATAACAAAATCTTTTATCAAATTACAAATAATTCTGATTGAAATTCATAGATGTCTCAGTTAAATAAGCTTCGAAATTCATCCGCTAGGGTTTACTTTCTGACCGTAATATAAATCCAACAAGTTATGTCAACAAGGTAAATAATACACCTAATTTTACAGACTTCTGTAATCATGTTTCGCATATAATTTAATATAATACACAGATGTCGCTAATATTTGACTTCTGACAGTCCATGTCCATAGTGAGTTTCCCGCTCAAAACAAATCAGTCTGTCATCTCGTGCCGCATGACCAAAATGAATTTCAAAAAACTGAGAAAGAAATGATTTTTAATTTTTGAAAAGTTTTTTTTTTAATTAATGACTTTCATGTAATTTTAATCTGTCTGTGCTATTGTGTAATAAATGTAAATTTAGAATAATTAAGTAATTCATGACGCTTGGTTTTCGATCTCACTCTGGAGGACTTCACTGATTCCCTGGATAATACTTTAACACCTTTAATGAACATCCTCAATTAAGTTGTAAGTAATAAACCTGCTTATAAGCTCACTTAAAACAATGGTTAATATCATAAGAACCATGTTTAATACCAACAATTCTTTGTAGTCTCCCTGAAGATGAAAATAAATATTTTCGAAAGCTTGGAACAACTTTAAAGAGTATTCTTTCATTTGCTGCGCAACCCAATATCTACTTCCTAACTAGTCAGCAAAGACTACCCTCTATCTATATATATATATATATATATATATATATATATATATATATATATATATATATATATATATATATATATATATATATATATATATATATATATAGAGGGTAGTCTTTGCTGACTAGTTAGGAAGTAGATATTGGGTTGCGCAGCAAATGAAAGAATACTCTTTAAAGTTGTTCCAAGCTTTCGAAAATATTTATTTTCATCTTCAGGGAGACTACAAAGAATTGTTGGTATTAAACATGGTTCTTATGATATTAACCATTGTTTAAGTGAGCTTATAAGCAGGTTTATTACTTACAACTTAATTGAGGGTGTTCATAAAAGGTGTTAAAGTATTATCCAGGGAATCAGTGAAGTCCTCCAGAGTGAGATCGAAAACCAAGCGTCATGAATTACTCAATTATTCTAAATTTACATTTATTACACAATAGCACAGACAGATTAAAATTACATGAAAGTCATTAATTAAAAAAAAAATTTTTTCAAAATTAAAAATCATTTCTTTCTCAGTTTTTTGAAATTCATTTTGGCCATGCGGCACGAGATGACAGACTGATTTGTTTCAGCGGGAAACTCACTATGGACATGGACTGTCAGAAGTCAAATATTAGCGATATCTGTGTATTATATTAAATTATATGCGAAACATGATTACAGAAGTCTCTAAAATTAGGTGTATTATTTACCTTGTTGAGATAACTTGTTGGATTTATATTACGGTCAGAAAGTAAACCCTAGCGGATGAATTTCAAAGCTTATTTAACTGAGACATCTATGAATTTCAATCAGAATTATTTGTAATTTGATAAAAAGATTTGTTATATGTAGGAAATGGGTAAGTATTCTTGAATTTGTTGTGAAGGAAAAAAAGAATTTTTATTATACAATCAATTGTCATTATACTTCAATCTCAGAGTCGTTCAAACGATGATCCTTGTCTAAAAATAATAGGTATGAATATATTTCACTTAGGTGTTTGATATATATATATATATATATATATATATATATATATATATATATAATATATATATTATATATATATATATATATATATATATATATATATATATATATATATATATATATATATATAATATTAGAGCTTATGACGTCAGGCTCTCTAGAAGCGTCGGATACGGGGGTGGTTTAGGGTATGTTTTAAAATAAAAAAAAGTGTGCGATTTGAGGGAAAAAATATTGGGTATGTCTCTCGACTACCCCAGGAGTCACTCATTTAAATATATGCAGTGAATTTCATAACACCCTGTATATATGTATATATAAAAAATTTAATTTTTTACAACGTGAATCTTAATTATTTTACAAGCAAAAACTTGTATTAGGAGTGACATTTTGCGCATCTTGTGAAGTTTGGTCCATTTGTCCTCTTCTAAACCCCATCCGCGGACTTACTGCAAGATGAAACACCTAACAAATAGCCGTAAAACCTCCTTTTAACTCTATTAATGACATTTTTTTTAAAACTTGTTTAAAATTAACTGGAACCATAACTCTCAGTTTTCATAATTTTTGTAGCGTTATTAATTTCAAACTTAAATGACCCATTGCTATATTTAACTCAAAACGTGTTGAAACAGTTTACTCGCTTTGTTAAATGCCGATAAAAGCTGCAGTCCACTCATTATAAAGCAATCACATTACATTGTTTTTATTCGAACATGAAATACGGAATTACACTGGAAAAGCTCCGACGAAGCAGATATAGTTTTTTTATACGAAAAAAAGAAGTTTATATCCTGTTTAAATAATATGATTAATGGGGACAATCATTTTCTAGATTAGAAGTTATAGCTGTAGCATGTGTGCAAGTATTTACGTAATCTATCGGGATATTGTTTTGTAATTACATCAAATGAAGAACATACTTTACAGTGGTAAGACAGGTAATAAATACGTAACTGCTACGCTACATTGTTTATTTAAGCACTACAAAAGGTAAAGAGTTTGTGGAGTAAAATTTAAAAATGTAAAAATGGTTTATAAAACTTAATAAATTTTTTTATCTGAGACAGCCCACGTAGGCTTCAAAGTACCGTGGGCGTCTGAAAAGAGGGGAAATGTAGTATATTGACACGGAATTTAGAGGATTGAAGGTTGGGAGGGAAGAAGTCTTTTTCTGGCTCGAAAGAGAAAATCAAGCTGTTTAGCTGCTGATGTTGCTATATAGAAGTAATGTGTTTGTGCCAGCTAAGATCATGTTCGAAAGCGATGCCAACAAGATCGATCGTTTCATTATTCTGTAGGGCTTATCCAATCATGTGGATGGAGTAAGTGTTGCCGGATTTTTCACGTGACAGGTAGCAAGACTGGGTTTTGGAGCGTTGAACTGAACCAGGTTATTAGCCCTCCAGTCTAAGATTAACTGAAGATCTTGGAAAGGAAAGGTGCATAGATCTGCGTCTATTATCCAGCTTTTGATTCGAGACTTAGCTGGAAATATGAATGTTGGAGTGAAGAGTACTGTCGTCAGCATAACTGTGGATGGGGTTGGTAGTTGAAGAGAGCAGGTCATTAGAGTAAAGAAGAAATAGGGTTGGTGCCAGGACTGAACCCTGGGGTACGCCAGCGTTGATAGGATGGAAGTTAGATTAGTGACCGGCCACCACGACAGATATGCACCGATTAGAGAGGAAGCTACCGATCCATGTTCATAGTTTGAGAGGAAGACCGTAAGAAAGTAGTTTGTTGATTAGTGCCGCGTGCCATACTTGGTCATAGGCCTTGGAAATATCAAGAGCTACAATCTGAGATACGCCATGAATTCGAGAGACTTGTTCACATATATATGTTACAAAGCTAAGAATATTAGCTGTGGATCTTTGGTGACGAAATCCATACTGTCTGTCATGGATGATTTGTGTTTTTCTAGATATTTTAGAATTTTCAAGTTGATCGCTTCCTCTACACCTTTGCTGACAACAGAGAAAAGAGAGATAAGGCTATAATTGGATGGAAAGAACTTGGAGCCTTTGTTCGGAGCAGGCTGCACACGAGCAGATTTCTAGCTATCTGGGAAGATAACCTTGTCATAGGAGATCTGTAAAAGATGAGTTAAAATAGCTGCAGGTTCTGGAGCGTATTTTTTTGGAACAATTGCGTGCCATCCAGACCGGAGGACTTTTTGGTGTCAAGGGATAAAATAATTTTTTGAACTTGTTTGACCTTAAGTAGTATTTCGGATATTATGTGGGGTACAGACTTAGCGATTGGAAGAGCGAAAATTGGTGAGACGAATTAGGGTGGAATTGGCAGCGAATAGTTTGGCAGATAGTTCAGCTTTCCCTTTAGAGATGGAAATAATTTCGTTGTCGAGGTCAGGGGAGGAAAAGTACTTTTACAGAAGTCTTGACAATGTTTTTGGCAAGTGACCAGACCAGTGAAAGATTTGCTGCCGTTGAAACAGGAAGCACTTTGTTTATGCGGTAGTAAAAAGCATTTTTGGAGTCTAAGATAGTGTGATTATATTGATTTCTTGCATCCGTGGAAAATTTGACAATTTTCGGTGTGTGCGATTTTGAAGAACACTTCTGTGAGATTGGGCTTTTTTGAGCCTGGCTTTATCACAAACCTTACAGAACCAGGGCTTCTGATGGTGGAGTTTAGGTTTTTTGCGGGTATATGGAATTTCAATACCAACTTAAATTATATCTGTTTTATGAGAGCCAAATTTCGGAGGGATCGGGAGTGGAAAACAGACAGGTATCCAAGGGAAAGCAGAGAAGAAGTTCGAAGAACATCCAAGTCAGCAGAATTGTAGCGCCAGATCGTGCGCTCTGGCATTATTTCAACGAACTCGGGATGTATGGGACAAGAGACGGTAATGAGGCCGTGATCTGAACGACCAAGGGGAGCGCATACAAATGTTAAGTATGACTCAGGATGGGTGGTAAGGAAAAGATCTAGTGGTTTGGATTATGGGTAGGAACACGGGAAAAGTATGATGGCTCTCTGATTAAATTGGTAAGCGAGTTGCTGGCTGCGAAGTTTTCTTCCGCTCTGCCTCCTGGTCAGTTTTTGTGGATCCTAGCCTTTCCTTGCGGTAGACATTGAAATCGCCTACGACGATAACTTCCGCGGAGGGAAATTCAGAGATAAGAAGGTCAATTTTTTCGGAGAGAAAGTCAAAGAACTCATCGTAGGAGTTGTCTGTGAGGAGCGGTAGATGCAACAAATAAATATAGTAGAAAGGGGTAAGTTTTAGCCAGAGAACATCGGCTTGCCTGATTCGGGTTCAGAAGTCTGGTGCAAGAAAGACTGCTGTGAACGTTGGCGCCTACCCCACCATGAAAACAAAAAAATGACAGAAGTTCATAGCCTGGAAACAGGAGATGATTAGTTGAGGATATGAGACTGATTTGGGTTTCGGCAGAAAAAGAATGTGGGGTTTGCATGATTGGAGGTAGGTGTGGACAGAGTCCAAATTGGAACTAAGCCCGCAGATGTTGGCAAAGGTTATTATACTTTTGGAATCTTTGATGGTGAGCCCCCTGAGCACCCCTCGCCCGGAAATCCGTATGGAGGGGTAGTTTCCTTCCAGAATTTTTTACCCCTGGGAGCGCCGTCATCATTTTCAAATTTGTTTGTTTTTGAAAAGGTGGATAGTTAGAAGAGAGAAGGATTAGAAGTGACAAAGAAAGAAGAGAGGAGAGAAAGAATGACAGTTAGGAGAGAAAAGGAAAAGGAAAAAAATACATGATGGGCCACCGAAAACAGTCCACCCAAGCGTATTCCTTTGTGTATGAAAATTTTGAAAAAAGTACTCTGACGTTTATTTTTGTTTTTAGGAGACACTTTTTTAGAAATTTTGATCGGTGTAATTTTAACTCCCAAGCAGAGGTGGCTTTCACTTTAAAATTTTTAAATGGCGAGGGGGTTTCGGGCACATCGTTTTAAAGCTTATTACATTCCCTGTAAAATTTGCGTTTGCATTAGAACCACTGGTTGTTAAACAAATGCATTTAAAAGTGAATAAAGAGAATGTTAAAAATATCCAACATTCACTTCCATACAGTAGTACAACAACTGAGGAGCCCCATTCAATAAGGGGACCCTGAATGTACGCAATCCAGCCTTTGTGCGTAGCGTTTTAGAAACAATTAAAAAACAATACCTTAACGTTGATTCTTAGCAAACTTCCAGTGGGAAAGTTGTTCCTTATAGTCTAAAGAACAATCGTGCGAAGGCACGAGATATTTTGACAAAAAATAAACAAATTAGAGCAGGTTTAATACAGAGTTGCGCGCCGCGCGTACATTTCGATGCGTGCGTAGTAATGTTTGAACATTACAGAAGATAATTTGACTTCTACAATATAACATAATTATTAAAAAATAATGTAATTAAGTATAGGTATGAACGATAACTTTCACAATATTGTACAGTCACCAATTTTGAATACTTCGATGAATATTAATTATTTAGTTATATATAACTCATAATCAATAGTTGACTTGATGATATGGAAAATTTGTATTTATTAAAGTTATCAAAAAAGTAAAGTTGCTTTGTCAACGCTATCTTATATAGGGATTATCAGACTTTAAAATGAATACAGCATGGGTCATCCAGGAGCGTAGTTAAGGGGTAAAAACTGAATTTTGTTTTTTTCCAACAAATCCTATTTTTATCCGACATTATTCTACACTATTTTTCCTATTTAGTGATTCTTTTTGGCTTGATTTATCCGTTAATTATCTAAGAATACCCCCACTAATTTAAATCGCTAATTTTTTCGTTTAAGTTATAAATGATTTGCATCGGGGACATGCAAAATTTGCAACTTTTAAATTTTCGAATTTTCGACCATTGCCATGAAAACAAATAATTGCAGTTTATTGACGTCAAAATTATTAAAATATCATGTGTCACAATTTCGCAAAAATGCCAGTTTTTGTTGCATGATCGGAGGGTTCCTGGACCGATTTCGGATTGAAATAGTGGTACATGAATAAGATTTAAGGAACCTTCTACTTTAAGTGCAGGGATATATCATTGGATGAGTTACGAATTAAATACCATTTTTATTAATTTTTCGATGACCCTACAATACTGGAATTCGCAGTAGAAAATCCTTTTTGTTTGTTAATAAAGGCCAAAATAAAATGATAAAAACAATCACCACAAATATTTAGTTTATGTAGGGAATATAAAAAATATTTCAGATTTATTTGGGTTACATGCATATTCCCTCTTATACGATTCCAGAAAAAAAAATTTGGAAAACGACGAGCATAACCCAACCCCCAACATCATATTCCTGCAAGATGTCTCCTCCTTCTTCAAGGAAACCTAAACGATACTTTTTGAACAAATCGTTTCCTGAAAGCTAATGGGAGAAAGGGTATTTATAGAAGATCACACGACTTATCTCTTCCTGATTTTTTCTATGAGGATATTTTAAGACAAAAAAATTATAAATCCAGACCGAATCATCTAAAAATTTGCGGAACCGACGCACTCATGAATGCCATCAACGTCTGACAACATTTTAAACTACTGTCGTATTACTGTATGGAGGTAATTGTGGTAATTTTCAACATTTAATAAATTAACATATGGTGCTAACCAATTTTTTTTATTCACTTTATAAGGAATTTGCTTAGCCACCAGTGACCATTGTACAGGGAATGTAACAATCTCTGTCATTGGTTCACTAGACTGGAGCTGATTCTAAAGCACCTTTTTAACAGAATACATAAAGATTGTTGCTACCATAACCAATTTAAGATATCCCATGGTCTCGTCTAAGATTTTTTTCACAGAACGTGCAGTTTGACCGGCCGGCGCCAGCGGCTCGGTGGGTAGCGCTGCTGAAATGCAAAGCGGACTCACTCGACCATGGCGGCGCCGCACCTGGTTCGATTCCGGTGCTGTACCATAAAAAAAAGTACAGGTTTGGGTGTTTGCGATTGTCAGTATAAATGAAGCGTGGGCATGGTGTATGCATGTTGAATAAAGGAAGGTGGTAGAGGAATTCTTCCTCGACCGAGAAGGTACCACCCCACCTACCCTCTTAAAAGGGCTGGTGAATTAGGGATGTTTCCAGCACTGTGTGTAAGTCGCTTGTGCGATATACAACCCACGTAAAAGAAATGTTCAAAATATACCGTTGGCTTTTACTGCCATAAATCAACTACCTGATTGAACCCCATTGTGTTGATCCCAACATCTTTAAACTGCAATGAATGGGCGCAGGGGTGGATTTTGTTTTTAGGTATATGCATACATATTCTCTTATTTCAAAATTATTTATTCATGTTAATATACCTACACAGCACTTACATACGTCAAAAATCCAATAAAACAAATACAATCATAATAAGTCTAAAATACATCTAAAATACACAAGAAAATACATTATCAAACAATACTACATTCAATAAATTATTTATAAAGAGACAAATTATTGGAAAATCAAAAAATGTAATTATTTTATTTATACTTAATTCTATACAATATTTTACCTATTCTATATTCAGTTCTGTCTCACTATCACTATTATCTTCATCTAAACCTAAACTAATTATTAAGGGTTGAACACTATCACTTAGAATCAGATAAGAGTTTTCCACCTTAATCACGTGTTGTAGACAATTCTTCCAACTGTCCGTAGAAATATTATTTACATGTTTTTGTATTAATTCCACCACAGATGTACTTAATGTGGGAGTAGTATTTTCTCTCCTAACATTTGATTTTAATTCGTGCCATATTTGTTCAATTGGATTAAAAACGCAATAGTAGGGGGGAAGACGTAACACTGTATGACCGTTTTAGGCGGCAAGTTTATCACACACATATTCTTTTTCAATATTATAAGCATTTAATACTTGAAGAAGTTCTCTTTTTTTGTAAGATTCTTCAAAAAATATATCATTATTTAACATATAATTTTGAATTTCTGGCTTGGTGCTGTTGGAATTTGGGACTAATTTTGCCTGATGACTGTGATAACTAGCATTATCCATTACAATAACGCTAATTTTGGGTTATACTGTTTAATACTGTTTAATACACGTCAAATATTTAAGACGCCATTTCCGTAAACGCTCCGATTCCATTAAAACTTGTTTTTTGTCAATGGCGCGATACTTAAAACCCATTTGAAGTAAAATTCTCCTTAGCCTTGATATGCTGCATGAAATATTTGTTTCGTCTTCTGCTAGCCTAGTTTTTAATGATTTTAATGTGGGTACAGATTGTTCTTCATACATAGCATAAATTTTTCTTCTTAATAGGTCCTTATCACTCTCGTCTATACTTCTTAATTGGCCAACGTCGTTTCGTTGTTTTCTTGCATTAATAGGTTTCATTGTTATGTCCTTTATCGAAGTTAAGGGAATTTTAGCTAAAGCACTAGTTTCTGCTAAAGCAGCATTTTTATTCAAACCCCTTCTTAGTAAAGATGAATATACATTTTTGACTATTTCTTTCGCATCGGGTGATAAATGCTTTCTTTTTAAAGATACACTACCAGCTGCACCATCAGCATGAGTCCATGGACGCCACATTATACTTAAAAAATAGTTTAACTAAGCAAACTAAATAGTTAAAATAAAAAGACAAAATTAGCGCACACAACTCGCACCTCACACAGGAAAGCTAAAAAGGTGACTGAAGGTGCCTTAATAAAATATCATTATATATTATTAATATATAGTGCTTAAGTTACAGGTAATTAATTTAATTACCTGTAAAAATTTAATTTTAACCATTTTTTCCTAAAATGAATTGGAAAATAATAATCTTAACAATTGGTATAATTCATGTCGCAGGTAAAATATTAAGGGCCAGCCCTGTCTGAAAGGGATGGACATTTATGAGCTTTTATAGCCTAAGACATCATTAAGGATTTATTGCAGTCAAAAAGCCAACGGTATATTTTGAACATTTCCTTAGTACTTTGGATTGCTGCTTTCGTGCGTTGTAAGAAGAATAAAAAAGAAAAAAAGTTAATGTCAGATACTTTAACAGCTAGAAGAGTAAAATCTAGGTTACTGTACCAAAACAGGTCCGATGGACATAATATGTCCATCGGACCTGTTTTGTTACAGTTACAGTTATATTATAATCACTTACAGGATTCACAATAAGTCAAGACGTACATAGAAGCTTCCTTTTCGTTTGTTGATTAAATCGTTTAAAAACGTATTTAGATTCAACTGACAACATACTCTTAGTTATACAAATTATTATTTTTGTAATGTTAGTATTTTTAAGCAAAATGACCAAAACGTATTGCTACTTTTAACTCAAAAGGTCTTTAAAAGATTTGCTAGCTTTGTTTAACGTTTATAAAAGTTCCGGTCCACTCCTAATATAATTAAGCGACTACATGACGTTGTTTTTATATCCGGAAATACGAGATTACAGTGGAAAAGCACGGACTGGGCGGATATACTTTCTACTATAAAAACAAGAAATTTATATGCCTTTTATATAACTAATGAAAACTGTTTGGTTATAAGATGATCTATGAGTTTTAGGATTTTAAACTGTGTTCAAAACCATGCTGGTTTAGATACAGCAGACTCCCTAGAGTAAGAGCGAAAACTTAGTTTTGAACAACTCGAATTCCAAAACCCCGAAAGATTATTCAGAGTGTAAGAACTGGTTTAATTATATGAATTCGGAGTGTGGAAGTGTATATTCTGCTTTAATAAATGGCCAGAGGTGGTGTTACATTCACATCCAGTCGCTTTCTAATCACGTGGTAATCTGAAACATAACTATTAAGTAATCACGGGAAAAATGTATTAAGTGTCAAAAATGTGGCCAGCAACAATGAACGAAATACTACCCCAGGGAAGTCATCGCAGTACAGTAAACCTTAAAACGTAGGTAAGGTTTCATCGCAACATATTACTTAAGAAATACATGTAGATAGAATTAAGTATCTTTTTATCTAAGTGTGTTGGGATATATTATAGTAAATTCTGCTATATAAGGCAGTATATGAGTCTGGAAAGCGCTATTTGGCACTATCACTTTAGTCCTTGTTTTACAAAGCTTCTTCAAGTGGTTAGAGAAATTACTAACTCTGCTTCGTTAAACTTTATGCTCTATAGTGCTTATGTACAGCATCCTGTTGTACCACATCATTTACAAGTTGTTTCTTTTTTTTATTTTTGTTCCCAAATCTCAACCCTGCTCGTATCCATATAACTCCCTGCTTGACAGTCTAATCATCTAGTCTGCGTTGAACCATTTTAACACATAAGTCTTCAGCCGTGGCGTGTTAGCAATGGGAGTTAAAAATGAGAGCGAATGTTGTAATATGTTACGCCTTGATCACTTTTCACATCAACAATACGGTTGGTCAGGTTTGTTCATTAGAGCGGAGATTTTTTTTTGGAAATTCAAAGCGCTAGGGATTAAAATAGGTGCCTTTGGATGCCATTTAAACCGCACAAAAACTTAGCTATGTGCGACTAGATCTTCAGGTTTCTAGACGAGAACAATTTTTCAGTTTTTCAGGAATGTTAATGTTTCCTTTACCTATTTATACAAAAAATTAGAATACTAAATGGTTAACACCTGATGCGAAAATTGATACCTACCTCTTAAAATCAATATAAACTATGCAAAATCTCACAAATATGTGACGTCATCTTCAGGTTCCTAGACAGAAAACAATTTTTGTTTTCTAAATAATTTTAAAGACTTTACATTATTGCATAAAAACTCCGTTTGTAATTTACAAAAATCATGTAGCTGCAATAGAGTCTCTTTTATATTAACAACAACAAAAGAAGCAGTGTATTCGAGTATGACACATGCGCTAAGAAGTTTTTACCTGTTGGCCGCCCAATGGTTTATTTCACCTTTGGTGTCAGTATTAGTGGTGTAGTTAAGCATTAATTCTGTGAGTTAGTGTTAAAATTTTCAATATACTACAAACTTCAAAAAAAACTGAAATATTTGGAACCCCTAGTAAACTATGTAGTAATATGCTCCCAAGATTATTGATAGGAGCAAAATAAGACTAGAGCGAAAGAAATGCCGAACAGAACTTGACCCGAAGAAAGGAAATGAAAATCTTGTAATTTATGGAATTTATTTTGATGTACGAAAGAATAAAACTCTTACTACTGAAAAAACGAAATCAAGTCATCACTCCGAAACTATAACTGAAGAGCATATTGTAATTATTGCCGAATCAGGTTCTAAACATTTAGTCCATGTATCCCCAGGATCAGGATAATGCCAATGGTATTAAAAACAGCATTGTCAGTTTCATAAAAAACTTACTGGGAGCAAATTTTAACAAGATTGTTGCAGTGGAGTGCGATGGCACAATCGTTAATACTGGCTCGAAAAATGTCGTGATTAAACAAATTGAAATATCTTTTGGAAAATCAGTTCAATGTTTCATATGCTTGCTTCGTGCCAATGAGTTTCCACTTCGGCATTTAATGCATGAATTAGACGGAAAACAAATGATCCCAGGGGCTTTACAGGAGTTATAGGAAAACTTCTTGATAAGCGTAAGCAGATGCCGGTTGTCACGTTTGAAAGCATAGAAGTTAAATTGCCTCTGGTGGATTTAAATGAACTTACAACTGATCAAAAGGATTGGTATGAAATGTGCTTGGCAATTAATAATGGAAATGTCCCCCCCCCGCTGGCAGAACGATAACATGGTAAAGTATCGCATTCAAAGTGGTTAACTGTAGCCAACAGGATATTAAGACTGTATGTTGCAACTGAAAATGTATCGGAAATACTAAACATATTGACCCAGTATGTTGTTAAAGTATATGCTACCAGCTGGTTCTCAATTACATGCCAATCATCTTGCAAATACTGATGCAGCCACTTGTTTCTCTTTATTAAATTATCTCGGTACTTCCTAGATAAGCTCAAAAAATAGTTGATTCAGTTATTCAACGCAATAGCTACTATGCTCATCCAGAAAATCTTTTGCTTGCCATGTTAGCAAACGCGTCTTTTCCCGATCTCTTATGACAAGGGTATCTTCCCAGATAGCTGGATGACTGCTCGTGTGCAGCCTGTCTCGAAGAAAGGTTCCAACCCCCTTCCATCAAATTATAGACCTATCTCTCTTGTCTCTGTTGTCAGCAAAGTTATGGAGAAAGCTATCAACTTACAAATTCTAAAATACCTAGAAACACACAAAATTATCCATGAGAGACAGTGCAGATTTCATCACCAAAGATCCACAGCTGATATCCTTAGCATTGTCACGCATAACTGGAACAAGTCTCTCGAATTTCATGGCGAATCTCAGATTGTTGCTCTTGATATTTCCAAGGTTTTTGACCAAGTTTGGTATGCCGCACTCCTCAACAAACTACCTTATACCGGCCTTCATACCAAACTATGTACCTGGATCGGTAGCTTTCTGTCTAGTCGGCGCATATCTGTCGTGGTTGACAGTCGCTCATCTAACTTTCATCCTATCAATGCTGGCATCCGCCAAGGTTTAGTCCTGGCACCAACAATATTTATTCTTCACATTATTGACCTGCTCTCTTCAACTACCAATCCCATCCACAGTTATGCTGACGATAGTACTCTTCACTCCCGTTTCCACTTTTTCAGGCAAATCTCGAATCAAGACCTAGATAATAGACGCAGATCTATGCACCTATCCCGTTAACAAGATATTGAATTGATCTTAGACTGGGGTGCCAAAAACTTTGTTCAGTTCAACGCCTCCAAAATCCAGTCTTGTTCCCTGTCACGCAAAAAATCTGGCGACGCTTACCCCATCCACATGAACGGCCAAGCCCTGCAGACCAATGAACCGTTCGATCTTGTTGGCATCGCTTTCGAACATGATCTCAGCTGACACAAACACATTACGTTAGTACCACATCGGCAGCTAAAAAGATTAGTTTTCCCTTTCGAGCCAGAAAATACTTCTCCCCTTCCAACTTATACACCCTATGTTTTCCAAATAATACCTAACCTAGAGTACTGCTCCCACATCTGGGAAGCGGCAGCACCTTCTACACTTAACATCCTTGATTCTATCCAAGAGAGAGCCATTTGACTTATCAATGACCCAGTCTTCACAAGAAAATTCCCTTCTCTCGCGCATTTATCGATTTATCCCTTTTCTACCGGTAGTTCCACGGATCTTGCTCTGAAGAACTAGCCGGTGCTATTCCCCCTTGACTGTTCCAAACAGAACAACAAGAGGCGCGTTACGTATGCATCCCTTTACTGTCCAACTACAAAAGCCTAGAACAGACCACTTCTCTCGCTCATTCATACCTAGGGCCTCCAGATTATGGAACAAATTGCCAGCAGATATTTTCCCTTCCTGTCCCGACCTCGAATCCTTTAACTCCCATGTCAATATACTATATTTTCCTTCTCTTCAGATGCCCATGGTACGTTAGTACTTAGGCTTGAAGTCTACGTGGGATGTTTTCGATAAAAAAAGACAGCAGAAGGCGTGTTCATGAATTACCATTATGTCGAATACTGAAAAGCCGAACTTCACGCCTTATGGAGAACTGTATACGTGAATTCAAAGCATCCAAAATTAAGTTTTGGAGCTACAAAATATATTGAGTTGATTGACAGTTGACAGTCTGTGATTATAACTGAACACTCTTTAACTAGGCATATTAGTGAAGAAGTACTTCCTGAGATAATTTTATAAAGTTTATAAATTTAATAAAGAAAACTGAAATAGTAAAATCTTTGTCACTCTCAGGCTCTTGAACGGCATATAAAGACGGTAATAAAAGCATCTTCCTTAGTTTGTGATACTACTGCAAGGGGTCGTTTAATATGAACTTAAATTTCATCACAACAAAAGCAACCTCAAATTGAGACCAAGAGAGATTTCTGCAAGTAAACCGCAAACTAAAGACTAAGGTAATGGGTAGGAGGGAGTTGGAACAGGATTTGTAGCTACCTCTACCTAATTAGTGTGTTCTGGGTTGTTTTTGTAAGAAAAATAAGCGAAAAGCTCTTTGTAGATTGTCCGCATTTACTAAAAATGACCAAGCCGTATAGAGTTAAAAAGGTAATAATTTTGGTACTAACCCATGCTGCAAAAATATTTGTTCCTGTAGTTTAACGTAGTTTTATTTCTACCGGTAATAAATCTTGCTAGTCAATAAGTAATTAATATTTATATTTTTCACAGTAATGCATGAATTTAACAAACCTATTATAATGTATTAAATATAAATCAAATTTAATACAGCAGTAATTACTTTTAATAAACTTTTACGAAAAACTAGGTACTTATGAAAAGTAAAGTTACCAAACAGAGTTAAAAATTCAAATGTAAAACATAAAATTACAATTTAGTTCGTTAAATTAAATATCGTCTTAAAAACTACATTAACTACCGAATTTCTTTTACATTGTTGTATTTCTAGTCCACTTTAGTGGTGACATATTGCGACTGCAATTTAAAATATTTCTAATAATACAACGTATAGAATTGAACAAAAATTTTAATAGCTGCCTTTGATAGTGGGTCTGTTTCGTTCAACTGAATTTAACTACTCTTTTCTATGAAACATCATGCAATTGTCAAAAATAAAATAATACAGAACTGTTAAATTTAAAAACCAGCCGTATTTTACACTAAAGTATCGAGTTGCGCTGTTGTCAAATTTTCTAACACTAGTCACAGTTAACTACTATAAATTAATGTCTAGGTAGGTGACACTTATTTTACAATAGTAAAAGCCATTCCACATTCAGGAATATTGTTTAAGTTTAAATGTTACCTTAAAAACAGAATAATAATTCTTCTTAATACCACTCTTTATGCGCTAAATGTTGTTTATAATAACGGGATAATTTGAACTAACAACAACACGGGCACACAAAAAAAAGTTTCATGTTCGGGTTCGGTAGACTAGTCCCCTACCCCTATGTATTTTGAGCTGTTGAACACGAATTTGACATTAGAATTACTCTGTCAGGTCAGAATTTTTTTCTAACCTCAAAAATAGATCAAAGTAGCAAAAAATGGTGCTTCATTCTGATACAAAGCTATATAACTCGCTGACATCACGAGAAATACCGCGTGTGTAATAAATTGATGAAAATCAGTAGTCAAGTATGTGGTTCTCAACAAATATAAGTTAGGATTTCAGATTAACCTTAAAAAAACTTGCGTAAATGCATTCGAAACGTATAAATTGCATAAAAGTTCGAAAACGGAAAGTTTCTGGTACGTATATAAAAGGAATTCAACAATAGAACTGATCAATCGAATGTTGATCACATTTTAACCTTAAAAAATCACAGTAGTCAAGTAGTTCTGTATACATAGACACGTCTGAACGCTCGATGACTGCGTGGGACTCGTTGTCCCCGGTTACTTAGGTTAGGGAGTTTGTGGTTTAGATTTATAGGCAATGAGGTTCGCTTCACTTGCCTGTCTGTGTTGTAGGGCGCGTGGGACTCTCTGTTTCCCGGTTACTTAGGTTAGGGAGTTTCGGGTTAAGGATAGGCGATAAGTCTCGCTCCGCTCGCCTCACTGCTGTTTAGGGCACGTAAGACTCGCTGTCCCCCGGTTACTTAGGTTAGGCAGTTTAGAGTTATAGGCAATTAACACTCGCCTGTCTGTGGTTTAGAGCGCGTGAGACTCGCTATCCCCCCGTTAGAATGTTTGGGGTTTAGGTTCATAGGCTATAAGGCTTACTGCCCTCGTTCTGAATGATTCAATGCGATTTTTTGAGGTTCGGTTAAAAGTCTCATCCATACCCTAAAAGCATTGTATCCTTATGCATTCAAATTGACAGGTTTTTTATTTTATTGCGTTTCTTCTCATTTCAGGCAGTCATTGAGCATTCAGGCGAGTCTATGTATACAGAATTTCGACTACTGCGACTTACTGTTATCAATTCATTTTATCAATTTCTCTTTCAAATAAACTCTCAAAATTTTTAAACATAATATTCTAAGAACAATATTACCGAATTATAAGGTGTACTTTTTATTTTGTTGTCAAAATAAAACACCAATTCTAATGTAAAGTATTACTATATTTTACTTAATTTGATGAGTTTGGTTTCTTAAGATGTTCTTTATTAAATGTATATATTATGTTAGTTTCAAATAACGTAACCTTATATGAAACACTAGATACCAAGTATTGTTTTATTCGACCAACCCCACTTAACACATAATAGACCTGCATCAAATCATTGTAACCCACATTCCAGGCATTATCTCCCACAAAATTAATCGGAACTTATGTTTAACTAGCTGCCTGTGTCCAATTACAATAATTCCCCACAGTCAATATACCTTGCCTATTAATCACTGTAACCCTCTAAGCTTAAAATCTTATAGCTCGAACCCTGTTCTCATTATACGCGTCGCAGACCAAGAGTACATATTTCTGCGATCAACCTTGGGGTTATTTAATTTTTCTTAAAACAAGAGTCAGTTACTCTGTGCTGACAGGTTTACCTTAATGGTAAAATAAAGTGTATTTATGGCCAGGTACTCAGTTATAAAAATCCCAACAACTTCCATTAGTTTAAATAGCGCGTTCGGCAATGTAATCTTTTCCATTGTTTTGCTCGGAATTATTGACAGGCACGTGATCGGTCGTACTGTTTACAATAATAGGTCATGTGACCGGCAAAAATTCCGAGCAAATCGATGGAAAAGATTGCACTGCCGAACGCGCTAAAAACATGTGCGCTGACAAAAAATGATTATTTTACGATGCTTAAATATAGTTTAAATAAAAGCATTTCTTATTATCGTCCTTTGTATAGGTGCCGCTATAGAGTAAAAAAATTGAGGCTGCAAATGCCGCTCCTAAATTTTCACAGTCAATATAATTTAAAACTTTAATACACCAGAACTATATTTTCATCTTCTATTGTTAAAATATTCCATGTTACATCGTGCCTGAAAATTAACCAGAATTCGTCCCTTTTTGACAAACCTGATGCCACAATAACAAAAAAGAAGCAAACAATCTACAAGTCTCGCAAAATTTGCTCCTAATCTTTTTCTCTAGCCAGTAATCTTCGTTTCTAATTTCAATCTTCTATTATTAAAATGTTTCATATTGCATCATATCTGAAACATACTATTGTTCCGGCTAGGTCTCGCAAAATTTGCCCCTAACTATTTGTATGACAAAACATTCTACAATTTTAATAAATCAACAATATATTTTTACCCTCTATTATTAAAGCGTTCCATATTGCATCGGGTATGCAAAAAAAACATATTTCCTATTGTTGTTTTGAGTAAACCTGGTGCCACAAGAACCTAAAAGAAATAAATTGAGGTTTGCAAAATATTTGCTCATAGTTTCTTCATTTGGCAAAATAATCTATGATTTTAATGTCCATTTTGTATCATCAAAACGTGTCATCTTGCAACATGTCTGAAAGTACAACTTATTTGTTATTATTGTCCTAAGTAGAGCTAGTGCCACAATAGCGTTTAAGAAATAAACAATCGTTAAGCCTCGCAAAATTTGCGCCTGGTTTTTTTTCCTGCAAAATATCCTATAGTTTCAATATATCAAAACCACATTGTTATCGTCTAATATTAAAACATTCCATATTGCATCATGTCTGAAAGTCAAACATATGTCCTATTACTTTAATGAGTAAACCTGAGTGCCACAATAACGTAAAAGAAATCCACAAGCTTTGTGTAGTTTGCGCCTTACCTTTTCGTCTGGGAAAATAACCTAGAGTCTAAATACATTGTTATTGTATATTATTAAAATGATCCATGTTGCATCATGTCTCAATATTTCTTATTATTATTCTGAGTAAACCTAGTGTCACAATGACGTAATACATACAAGCCTCGCAAAATTTGCTCCTAGCTTTTTTGTCTGACAAAATAATCCACAGTTTTAATAAATTAAAACAACATTATTATTAGTAAAACGGTCCATGTTGCATCATGCTTGAACATCAAACATATTTCCTAATATTGTCTTGAGTAAACCTAGTACCACAATAATGTCAAGAAAATAACTAATCTACAAACCTCGCAAAATACATGTTACCCTCTATTATTAAAACGTTTCATCTTGCATAGGGCTTGAAAATAAACCACATTTCCTATTATTGTTGTGAGTAAACCTGGTGCCACAAGAAATAAATTATGGGTTGCAAAATATTTGCTCATAATTTTTTGCTCGGCAAAATAATCTATAATTTTAATGTCAATTTTGTGTCATCAAAATATTTCAGGTTTCAACTTGTCTGAAAGTCAAACTTATTTATTATTATTGTCCTGAGTAAACCTGGTGCCACAATAGCATTTAAAAAATAGATAATATTTAAGCCTCGAAAAATTTACGCCAGCTTTTTTGCCTGCAAAATATCCTACAGTTTCAATATATCGGAACCACATTGTCATCGTCTAATATTAAAATATTCCATATTGCATCATGTCTAAAAGTCAAACATCTATTACTTTCCTGAGTGAACCTGAGAGCCACATTAACGTAAAAGAAATCTACAAGCCTTGTCAAATTTGCCCCTTACTTTTCCGTCTGAGAAAATAACCTACAGTCTAAATAAACCAAAAGTATATTGTTATTGCATATTATTAAAATGATCCATGTTGCATCATGTCTGAAAGTCAACCATATTTCTTATTATTATCGTGAGTAAACCTAGTGTCACAATAACGTAATACATACAAGCCTCGAAAAATTTACCCCTAGCTTTTTTGTCTAACAAAATAATCTACAGTTTTAATAAATTAAAACTACATTGTTATTAGCAAAATTGTCCTGCTTGAACGTCAAACATATCTCTTAATACTACTAAACCAGGGAATACAATAACGTA
Source organism: Philopedon plagiatum (assembly GCA_963971165.1). Lineage (NCBI taxonomy): Eukaryota > Metazoa > Arthropoda > Insecta > Coleoptera > Curculionidae > Philopedon > Philopedon plagiatum. Next base: position 28,920,881 of record OZ020198.1, on the reverse strand, counting down.
CAAAAAATAAACAGCATCCGCTCATTCAGCTTTGCCATGTCTGAAAATTAAACATAATCTTTCCTACTGTCCTAAGTAAACCTAGTACCACAATAATGTAAAGAAAATAACTAATCTACAATCCTCGCAAAATGTCGAAATAATCTACAGTTTTAGTAAATCAAAACCACATTTTATCGTCTATTATTAAAATGTTACATTATTGCATTACGTAATGTCTAAAAGCCAAACATATTTATTATTGTCCTGAGTATACCTGGTGTCACAACGTAAAAGATCAATAATCTGCATGTAACTTTTTTGTGGGGCAAAATACACTACAGTTTTAATAAATCAAAACTAAATTCTTGTGATTAACATGTTTTATGTGGCATCTTCTCTAAAAATCTAGCATATTTCCTAATATTGTCCTTAGTTAACTTGATGCCCCAATAACGTATAAAAAATAGAGCTTTGCAAAATTTGCTCCTAAGCTCTTTTGCCTGACAAAGTAATCTACAATTTCAAAATATCGAAATTACATTATTAAAGAAAGTAGATTTTCACGGTCGGTACCTCTTATGGTAACTTAGGTTTCCGCGCTTTCTGGCCCTGGTCTTAAGGTAATTCTACATAAAGTCTCGTCTACATCTGCAGTAGACATTATGAAAGGTTCCTGTGTGATAAGGGACAAAGCATTATTCCTAAAGGTATAGTTACCTACGTTACTGTAATTTTAATCAATAAAATTAGATTATTCTGTGATGCATTAGGTAAAAGACTCAACACGTATACAGAGGCCAAATAATTAAAAATATTAGTCGAAACAAAATGTTCACCATGTATAATTATAAATAATTTTGTCATAATGTAGCAGCGATATTTAAATTCTTTAAAACAATACAATTCAAATTAATTTAGGTAGAACATAATTAAAACAATTCTCGACTCTGTATATCAATTTCTAAATCTACGTTATATAATAAAAAAAAACTCGCGTAACTAATTGTCAATTCCATTAAATTGTCAATATGCTGAAAACATTTTTATTCTTGACTGTAACAGGGAAATACACTTAAATCCGTTTGCCTTTAAGAAGGCTGAACCATAGCTCATGACGCTCTCTAATTCCCAGAAACCAGAGATTCGTTAAACAATGTGCTGGAAATAGGCGGATTTAGAGGGAGGCTCTATAACATGACCGCCTTGCTCCTTAATATTTTTATACAGGGTGCAAATTAGTTTATAATGGATGCTTGGGGAGACAATTTTTTAAAATAAAAATGAAAATATACATAATAATTAGCGTGGTGAAATTTTATTTTATAAAATCTGTTGTTGCATTGTTTGCATTTCTAAATTTTAATCCCTACAGTGTGACTAATTACAAAAATTTGATGTAAGCGTTATCAACAAACACCAAAAATTTACACCTTGCAAATGTAGGCAAAAAGGGTCTGAGCGAATCGCATGATTCCGCGCATTACTCATTCAACCTCAGTTTAATTTCACTTCTGGTTGCGCGATACAATGGAACAGCGACGTAGCTCACTGTTTTTCCTAGTTTGTAAATTTTTTTATACTGGGTGGTTCAAAAGTATTGGTACACTGAGCAACAGCGGATTCCTCATGTCGAAATAATGCGATTTATTCAATCTTGCCTAATTCCAAAGTTGTTAATAACCAGGATACAGAAGTTACACGAAGTTAGGGATTTGGGGGTTTTTGGGACTAGGAATCTTTTGGTCTTAAGTCTTTTGATGTCACTAGTAGAAGGCATACCACACTTCTTTTAAATCGCATAACTTTTTATAAGCATAGTATATCGATCTGGCCATTAAAAAATCGATTATCCTACCTCTTATACGTCAAAAAGGTATACTTTATTGAAGTCACTAGGAGTAATCATTTTCGAGATAATCGCATTTGAAATTTCCTATGCAATTATGCACAGACGAAGTCACATTTATTCGGCGGGGTATATTCAACTATCGAAATAGACATGTATGGGAAAATGGTAACTTGCATTTGGATGTTGAACGTCACTTTCCGCATGAGTTTAAAATCAATATTTGGTGTGGAATCATCGGAAATCATCTAATTAGTATCTGTGCATTACCGCCGACTCTAAACGGAGACTTATATTTGCATTTTTTACAAAATGAACTTGGAGGTTTTTTAGAAGATGTACATTGTACAACTAAACGTCAGGCGAAATATTTAATTCATGCAAGACGGTGCGCCGGCACACTTCTCCATGTGCGAAACTATCTTAATCAACAGTTTCCTGAACGATGGATAAGCCGTGGTGGCCCCTTGTCTTGGCCGGCGCAAAGTACGGGTTTTAATCCTATGGACTTCTCTATTTGGGGTTGTTTGAAATCAATTGTTTATGACAGTTCAATAAACAGCCATAATTAGTTAGGTAAAAAAAATTTAAATGCTGTTGATCTGCTCGAAAATGACAGGGATCTTTTGTTTAAAATCCGACAGTCTTTTGTAGAGCGTATAGCGAAATGTATTGAGGTCAATTGTGACCATTTTGAGCAATTGTTATAAATACGATATTTTTTGACTTCTAATAATTTTGGTAAAGCATTGTTACCTTTAAGGTGTTATTAAACTAATTATTAAATAAGAAAGTTTCATTCCAATTAAATTAGTATTCCCACATGAATTAGTGTTTTTATTAAAACATCTTCCGGATGTCAAGTATCTCCTATAATATTAATTTTTGAACTAAGTAAATTTAGCTAGATCATAGTGATTTGAAGTCAGAAATTCACTGTTACTCTATGTACCATTACTTTTGAACCACATATGTTTAATTGCATAGGAAATTTCAAATGCGATTATCTCAAAAATGGTTACTCCTAGCGACTTCAATAAAGTATACCTTTTTGACGTAAAAGAAGTAGGATAATCAATTTTTTTATGGTCAGATTGATATACTAAGCGTTTAAAAGAAGTGCGGTATGCCGTAGGTGACGCCCTCTACTAGTGACATCAAAAATATGGACGAATTTGAATTCCTAGTCTGAAAAAAACCCCAAAGCCCAAGTTTCGTGCCGCTTATATGTCGCTTTGTTGAGAAATTATTGAAAAAGATCGAAAACAAAATTAAAATTTTGGCACCAGGAATATTGGTTACCATATCTTGGAATTGGGAAAGTCTAAATAAATCTCATTCTTTGGACATACGGAATCTGCCTCGGAATCTGCTGTTGCTCTGTGTACCGTTACTTTAGGACCACCCTGAATATTGATTTCCCGAGTTAAAATACAATGGTTCTAAAGTACATGTAGTGCTTGTCAGTGCACTTTGAGACTTCGGAACTCATATCTTTGTAAAAACACATTGAAAGTGATCTGTATAGGCAAAAATGTAATTCACGTTTGACTTATATATATATATATATATATATATATATATATATAGATATAATATATAGATATACACACTGTATATATACAGGGTGTCCGGTAAGTATGGGGCAAACTCTCGGGAGCGTGTAGGGAACGTTAAAATTAGTCTAGTGTTTCATATAAATTTTTTTTCCTATAGTGCTCCCTGACCGAGATATCGGTCCCCAAAGGGGTACCCAGCGATTTACTTTTTTCGTATTATTTTTTGAACCACCTCGTATACTTTGATACAATTTTGGCATTTTGTACAGAGGATAGGTACTCAAAAACAGGTGCTACAGGGTAACATTTAATTTCTCAGGAAAGTCAGAAACGGAATCGCCCCAATACAGAGAAGCCAACATTTTTGACAGGTGTCATGGAATCGAATTAAGGATATTATTTTTGGATACTACAAACATTTTACTCCAAAAAAGGTACCCTTCAATTCTTTCGATACAATGAACGGTTTTCGAGATAACTTAGTCTTTTCTGTGCCTTTTTTGCAACAGTTATTAATTCAACAATAAAAAATAAATCTGTACTATGGCAACAAGCCTTTTTTTATTATTACCTATATGATTGACTTGACTTGTCAAAATCGCCAAAAATTTTATACCATAATAAAGTAATAATGCCGAATTATTCCTATGCAGAATATGCTGACATACATTTAGTTTATGGACAGGCCCTCTGCAATTCTTTGGAAGCAAGAAGAATTTATAGTAATAGATTCCCGGCTCGAATTTTGCCAGATAGGAAGACATTTGAACGTGTTGATCGTCGCTTAAGAGAAACAGGTAAAATATTAGGAATAAGTAAAAAATTTGTTTAAATTAATTCTTTCTGATTTCATATTTATTTAGGATCCTTTTTACCGCGACGTGGTGGCGAGGGTCCTCCACTAAGGGCGAGAGTCTCTGAGGCAGAAGAAAATATCTTGGACCAGATTGCTAATAATCCGTCCATCAGTGTAAGAAAGCACTCGACACAGATTGGTTGAACAAAATGGGTTGTTCATGAAACCATTAAAGAACAACTCCTCCATCCTTATCATGTACAAAAGGTTCATGCTATGTCTCCTGAAGATTACCCAGCAAGACTGCTTTACGCTAACTGGTTTTTACAGCAACATAGAGAAAATCACATTTTTACAAGGATTATTTTATTTACCGACGAAGCTGGTTTTACGAAAGATGGGATAATAAATTCCCATAATTTACATGTATGGGCCAAAATCCACATGCCATTGTTCAGAAAAAGCACCAACAAAGATTTATGATCAACGTGTGGGCTGCCATCATTGGAAATGATCTAGTAGGTCCATTCGTCTTAGAAGACAGGTTAAATGGTGCACTCTATCTACAGTTCTTGCAACAGCATTTAGATAATTTGTTAGAAAACGTACCCCTGCAAACAAGAGCTCAGATGTGGTTTATGCATGATGGTGCGCCGCCCCATTTCTTCCATTTAGTTCGACAACATTTGACAAATACTTTTGGTGATCGATGGATCGGTCGTGGCGGACCTGTTTTGTGGCCGCCTAGGTCGCCTGATCTTAATCCATTGGATTTTTTTATGGGGTTATCTAAAAGAGCTTGTGTATTCAACGCCAGTTAATACCATGCATGATTTAATTCAAAGGATAAGGGGGTGTTGTGATCAAATTCGGAACAATCCCGGAATATTATTTAATGTACAGCAGGAAAATATTCGTAGGATAAGAAAGTGTATTGAAGTACAGGGTGGTCATATTGAGCAACTGTTAAAGTGATGTTTAATAAAACAGACAAATAAAAAACTGTTAATCTGACGAGTTCTTTTAAATTATTTTGAATGCTCTGGAGGTGTTTGGTAGTCGACTGTAGTAAATACTTGACCGAAAATGACATCACAAAGATTTAATAATTGTAAAAATCATTTTACCATTTCTGGTTTAAGTTTTGTTACTTATGTTGATAATAATTAAGCCCGCAACATAAGCAAGTGATAATAAAAAGAGGCTTGTTGCCATAGTACAGATTTATTTTTTATTGTTGAATTAATAACTGTTGCAAAAAACGCACAGAAAAAACTAATTTATCTCGAAAACCGTTCATTGTATCGAAAGAATTGAAGGGTGCCTTTTTTGAAGTAAAATGTTTGTAGTATCTAAAAATAATATCCTTAATTCGATTCTATGACACCTGTCAAAAATGTTGGCTTCTGTGTATTGGGGCGAGTCCGTTTCTGGCTTTCCTGAGAAATTAAATGTTACCGTGTAGCACCTATTTTTGGGTACCTATCCTCTGTAGAACATGCCAAAATTGTATCAAAGTATACGAGGCGGTTCAAAAAATAATACGAAAAAAGTAAATTGCTGGGTACCCCTTTGGGGTCCGATATCTCGGTCAGGGAGCACTATAGGAAAATTTTTTTTATGAAACACTAGACTTATTTTAACGTTCCCTACACGCTCCCGAGAGTTTGCCCCATACATATATATATATATATATATATATATATATATATATATATATATATATATATATATATATATATATATATATATATATATATATATATATATATATATATATGTATATATATATATATATATATATATATATATATATATATATATATATATATATATATATATATATATATATATACAGGGTGTCTGGAAAAGGTCTGTACAAAATGCTACCACGTATTCGTGAGACTAAAATAAGCCGATTTAACCCAACTTACCTATATCCAAAAGTGTTTCGTTAGGGAGATACAGAGCCCCAAAGGGGTACTTAACGCTTTACTTTTTTGGCTCTAACTTTTGAACCGACTTGTATAATTTAATGAAATTTTAATATTTTATGTTGGCCATAAAGACTCATAAAACCATACTACAGTAGATGTTTGACATCGTCAGGGAAGTCAGGAACGGACTTGCCACCACACTCTTTGGGCCAAATTTTTTACAGGTATCATTTTATAGAGCTGAAAACTGATTTTTTAAATACTTTGGTCATTCCTCTTTGAAAAAGGTACTCTACATTTGTTTCGATAAAATTAGCCGTTTTCGAGAAAATTAAGTTTTTGTATAACACGTTATTGAAATAATTTTATCTGAATACTACAATAAAACATCAGTCGTTTTTATTTCGTTCACAATGTGTTATTGACAACACTTTTCAAATTGTCTGACTGATTATACAAGAATTAAGTAATGGAGCATTATTCCTATAGCGAATATGCTGACATGCATCTAATTTATGGACAAGCACTTGGCAATTGTGTGGAGGCAAGAAGAATTTATTCTGGTACATCTCCAAATCGACGTTTACCGCACCGAAGAACTTTTGAAAGGGTGGATCGTAGCTTAAGAGAAACAGGTAAAAAGTCAAGTGAAATAAAAAAAAATGCTAAAAATAGCGAATCTTTTGCTAATCCATTTTAGGAAGTTTTTTTGCCGCGCCGTGGTGGAGAAGGGCCTCCAAGAAGAGCAAGACACTCTCAGTTAGAGGAGGAAATTCTGGATGAGATTGCTGAAAATCCCTCTAATAGTGTAAGAAACGTGTCGGTTCAAGTTCATGCGACAAAGTGGGTTGTTCATGAGACCCTTCGAGAACAACTGCTACATCCGTATCACGTCCAAAAGGTACATGCCATGTCTCCCGCTGATTATCCTGCAAGAGTCAATTACGTAAATTAGTTTTCTCAACGATTTAGGCAAAATCCAAATTTTACTAGTATTGTTTTGTTCACGGACGAAGCCGGTTTCACCCGAGACGGTGTAATAAATTGCCATAATTTGCATATCTGGCATGAAGAAAATCCCCATGCAATAGAATAGACAAAGCATCAACAAAGATTTATGGTTAACGTTTGGGCGGGGATTATTGGGAATCATCTCATCATCACAAATTAAATGGTGCCATCTATTTGCAATTCTTGCAACAAAACTTAAACGGTTTATTAGAAAATATGCCCTTAGAAATTAGAAATCAGATGTGGTTTATGCACGACGGTGCATCGCCCCATTTTAGCAATTTAGTTCGTCAGCACTTATCAAATACTTTTGGTGATAGATGCATAGGTCGAGTTGGGCCTATTGTATGGCCACCGAGGTCGCCCGACATGACTCCTTTAGATTTCTTCTTGTGGGGAAATATAAAAAGGCTTGTATATTCAACGCCAGTTCACACCAGGGAAAACCTGATAGAAAGAATAACACACCATTGCAACGAAATTCGAGACAATCCTGGAATGTTGTTTCAAGTACAACAACAAAACATCCGTCGGATTAGAAAATGTATAGAGGTACAGGGCGCCCACTTCGAAAATCTGCTCAAGTAAACAAGAAAAAGGAGAGCTTTCACATTTTTAACATTTTTCTGTTTAAGCGATTTCTGAAATATCAAAAAGATTCAGTTTTAAGTACTTTTTATGATTTAACTTTTACCTGTCAATAACACATTGTTAACGAAATAAAAACGACTGGTGTTTTATTGTAGTATTGTAGTATTATTTCAATAACGTGTTATACAAAACCTTAATTTTTTCGAAAACGGCTAATTTTATCGAAACAAACGTAGAGTACCTTTTTTAAAGAGGAATGACCAAAGTATTTAAAAAATCAGTTTTGAGCTCTGTAAAATGATACCTGTCAAGAATTTGGCCCAACGAGTGTGGTGGCAAGTCCGTTCCTGACTTCCCTGACGATGTCAAACATCTACTGTAGTATGGTTTTATGAGTCTTTATGACCAACATAAAATATTAAAATTTCATTAAATTATACAAGTCGGTTCAAAAGTTAGAGCCAAAAAGTAAATCGTTAAGTACCCCTTTGGGGCTCTGTATCTCCCCAACGAAACACTTTTGGATATAGGTAAGTTGGGTTAAATCGTCTTATTTTAGTCTCACGAATACGTGGTAGCATTTTGTACAGACCTTTTCTAGACACCCTGTATATATATATATATATATATATATATATATATATATATATATATATATATATATATATATATATATATATATATATATATATATATATATATATATATATAATAAATGTAAATGCGAAGATTTACTTCTTCGCTAGTGCAGCGAATATATATATATATATATATATATATATATATATATATATATATATATATATATATATATATATATATATATATATATAGGGTGGTCTAAAAGTAATGGTACACAGAGCAAAGCAGATTTCTTGTTTCGAAATATTGCGATTTATTCAGACTTGCCTAATTCCAAAGTTTATAATAACCAAGATACAGGGTATCAAAATTTTAATTTGGTGTTCACTTTTTTCCAATAATTTCTTAACAAAACGACATAGCGGCAGAAAATTAGGAATTTGGGGGTTTTTGAGGCGAGGAATTTAAGTTCGCTCATTCGTTTGATGTCACTAGTAGGGGGCGCCACCTACGGCATACTGCACTTCTTTTCAATGACATAACTTTTTTAAGCTTGGAATATGGACCAAACTATTAAAAAAATCGATTATCCTACTTCTTTTACGTCAAAAGGATATTGTCTGCTCTAGATATCTGCAACCGGCAAAATGATTTAAAGAATTCAAGGGAAGGCTTAAACAACGTTGAAAATTTGTTTGTAGACCAGATGTGATAGGAAAAGTTTGAATCTTATTAACGAAAAATTAAACTGGTTTAAAAACAATTTGTAACACGTTTTATGCCTCCCCTTGCATTCTTTAAATTATTTTGACGGTTGCAGATATCTTGGGCGGACTATACTTTATTGAAGTCCCTAGGAGTAACCGTTTTCGAGATAATCGCATTTGAAATTTCCTATGCAACAAATAGTCCATAAGTAATGGTACATAGTGCAACAGCAGATTCCTCAGGTCAAAACAATGCGAGTTTGTTAAACTTACCCCATCCAAGGGTTGATAATAAGAGATAGAGGGTGTGAGAATTTCGATTTTGTTTTCGATTTCTTCGAATAATTTTTGATGAAATCCAGATTGCGGCGCAAAATTAGGGATTCGGGGGCTTTTTGGACCGATAAATGCAAATTCAACCAAATTTGAGAGCATCATTCAACTTAAATAGGACTATTTGTTGCATTGGAAATTTCAAATGCAATTACCTCAGAAACGATTAATCCTAGCGACCCCAATAAAGCAGTGGCGTAGCTAGGGTGAGTGACACCCGGGGCGGCTATCAATGTTATCACCCCATGGGAGGGTATGATGGCTAAAAAAAAAATGCGCCACGCCCAAACTAACCCGTTTGGGTTACTTTTGGCGGCAAAATTTCTATTTTATCATTACATTTTTGTTGATACTCCTGGATTTTTAAATAGGAAAAATTTAAAATAGATAATTTTTTAAAAATAATTACTAAAGCCCTACAGTTAAAACAAATCTCTAGGTATAAAATTTTACATGTAGATAAAAATTCTTGCTTGAAACATTTACAAACTTTTATTCATAAACTAGTATGTATGAAGTTTCGCAAATCAGTCTGTGACAGAGACGAAAGGGGGAAATGCCACAAAAAATGGCCAGGCCATTCCAATAAATTCTACGAAAATGGGCGTGCTTATTATTTTTGTCTGAATAAAAGGTAACAAATAAATATAGCAAAAATATTCACTATAGATTTACTTAAATATTTAACAAAAACTTTTAACAATGAAAACAATGGCCTCTTCATAACAGACCCTATAAACATTGGCAATCACTTCTCGCGTTTGACTTTTTATCGTTTGATCGTTTGAATGGAGGAATAACCAAGGCGCTTGCTACCGCCACTCGCTCTCAGTACATTTCTGATTAGTCATCATTTCTTTTACCATAAGTGGATTCATTAAACAACCATTATTTGACTGGTCTGCATTACGTTTTGGTATTGATATTGGCTAGATTTATTGAATTTTGGAGAGTTTTGCAAATCGACTTTTTTAAGCTCGCACAAACGTGTAATTTTTTTTATATTTTAATTTTAATGGGCTTATCCAGCAAATTTTTTTTATTTCATAATACAAAAGTGTTTCATTCGAACAGCTTATCTCCAAAATATTAGAATTATTTTTGATGGAATTCACCCCCAAAACAGCGGTCAAACATCGCTCATTATGAAACGGGACGATGGCGTCTGGTGACGTAATCCCACGATGAGCGATAAACACTGGCACCGCTGGAAAGATTTTGCAATGAACTTTGTCAAAATGACACTTGTCAAAAATCTTATTCACCTTAGGGAATCATGGCGGTGTTGTATTGGATTTATCGCATTGCCCGTTACATTCAGTTGTTTTTCGTGGGATGACGTCAAGCTGGAAACTGAATGTTTTCAATTTTGTCGAATTTTAAACCTTAATATTTTAGTTATTATCCGTCCAACAGACGTAATTTTGTGTGTGTGTTTTTCGATTGACTGATTGTGCAATAATATTAACATATTTATTGAAAACGCGAAATAACTAAACAAGCCCATTGCCCTCGAATGTGCGATTTTTTGTTGTATTGTTATAATTTTGATTTTTGTTTGATGCGGATGTCACTCCTTAAAGGGTGTCACCCGGGGCAGGCTATTGTATTGTTATAATTTTGATTTTTGTTTGATGCGGGTGTCACTCCTTAAAGGGTGTCACCCGGGGCAGGCTATTGTATTGTTATAATTTCGATTTTTGTTTGATGCGGGTGTCACTCCTTAAAGGGTGTCACCCGGGGCAGGCTACTGTATTGTTATAATTTTGATTTTTGTTTGATGCGGGTGTCACTCCTTAAAGGGTGTCACCCGGGGCAGGCTATTGTATTGTAATAATTTTGATTTTTGTTTGATGCGGGTGTCACTCCTTAAAGGGTGTCACCCGGGGCAGGCTATTGTATTGTTATAATTTTGATTTTTGTTTGATGCGGGTGTCACTCCTTAAAGGGGTTTTCTACGTAAAAAAAGTATGAGATTTTTTCTGTAGTAAAATCGATACAATAAGCCGCAAAAAAGTTCTGTCATTTCAAAGAAGCGCGATGTGCCGCAGCTGGCGCCCTCTACAGGTGAGATAGAAACTATGGATGAATCTGCATTTTCCGCCTCAGGAAGCCCCCGAATCCCTAACTTTGCGCATTTATCTAAGTTTATTCAGAAATTATTCTAAAAAATCGAAAACAAAATCAAAAAACCCTATATCTTGGTTACTATCAACCCTTGAATTAGATAAGTTTGACACAATCGCATTGTTTTTACCTGGGGAGTCTGCTGTTGCACTATGTACCATTACTTATGGACTATTTGTTGCACAGGAAATTTCAAATGCAATTGTCTCGAAAACGGTTACTACTGACGACTTCAATAAAGTATACCTTTTTGACGTATAAGAGTAGGATAATCGATTTTTCCAATATCAGATCGATATACTACGCTTAAAAAAGTTATGCCATTGAAAGGAAGTGTGGTATGCCGTAGGTGGCGCTCTCTACCAATGATATTAAAAGTATGCACGAATGTGAATTCCTCGCCTCATAAAACCCCCAAATCTCTATTTTCGTGCCGCTATGCCGTTTTGATGAGAAATTATTATTGGAAAAAATTGAAAACAAAATTAAAATTTTGATTCTTGGTTATTATTACTTTTTAATAAGGCAAGTTTGAATAAATCGCATTATTTCGTCATAACAAATCTACTGTTGGTCTGTGTACCATTACTTTTGGACCACCCTGTATACATGTATATACAATATATATTTGTTGTGGATATTTACAATTCAAAGGACTACAGAGCTCTTGTCTAGTCTTTGTCAGTCTTTAATTACCCTATAATTTATTTAATTTGTGAAAATCCAAATTTAATTTTATTGGACGTCAATTTGTTGCAATGTGAAGTGCATAATGGCTAAGCAACAATATCGTGAAAGCGTAGTTGCTGTGATGACTGAAATAAGACAACTAGCAACAAATAAAGAAAATAAATACCAGAGACTAGACAATAGCTCACTCTGTATATCTCTAACAAGATCTACCCTATATAACAATAAATTCCCGTAGCCAATATACCGCGGTAATTAATCATTGTAACCCCCTAAGCTTAAAATCTTACCTTAAAACCCCTTAGGTTATCCACGACGCAGGCTAACAGAGCGTCTCTGCCCACGGTCACTGTTACATTGGGAATTGGCTCTGTGAAACGTGGCAGAGAATCTGCAACAATAATTATTGTTATAGTTTCGCTGGTTTCCAACAAACAATAGTAAAACGAATATTAGGGTATACAAAATCTGCTTGTATAGGATGATGCGATTTTCCGATTTATTTTGTTCGGATCTCTTTGAAAATTGCTTATTATGTCACGAAAAAACAACTAACTCTAACTAGAAACAGTTAAAACTAAAAACCTTTTTAAGAAAGCACACCGTAACAAAGTTACATGTAAAATTTAAAATTTCGCAGATAACTTTAGGATAGGTATAGTCATTCTCTTCTCATTTACTTAGTTACTACCTACATATATATGGTTTACCTGGGTGCTCACATACCTTGGGATTTTAAAGAGAACGGAAATGCACTATACTGATAAGGGATCCAAAAGATTGAAAGTTAGGAGGGAAAAGGAAAACCTCTTCAGACGAATTACTCTAAAGTCTGGAGATCCTACGTATGAATATGCGGGAGAAGTGGGATGTACTGGGTTTGTGGAGCTGCAGCGTAAAGGGATGCATTCGTGACGTGCCCCTTGTTGTTCTCTTAGGGGTTTTTAAAGGGGAAATGAAAGATGCTATTTTTATAGACTCAAGGGTGCTAAGTGTCAAAGGTGACGTCGCTGCCCAGGTGCGGAGGTTAGGTTAGGTTTACTTTATTTAAAAAACATAGAGAGTATATAAGTTGGAAGAGGAGAAATATTTTCTGGTTCGGACCAATGTTTTCAGAAGCGGATGTGGTTATTGAAGTAAATTTTTTAATTCACAGTGCTAACAAAGCTATGCATTTAGACTTAATAGCTTGTTATACTTAAAGAGTTGTAAACGTAGGTGAGTCCAGTCCAAAAAAATTAATCCAAGTCTCTAATAAAACTAAATTCACAATATGCCTACTAAAATACCTACATGTGGGTTATTTCAGAGTGGACAATTAAATTTTTCTTAGAAATTTCGATGACAAAATATAATGCCTAGTCTCTAAAAAAAGGCCGGTAATATGTACCTATCATAAGTCCTTAGAAATTCGGGGCCTACCTATTTTTGTGTCGGTGGTTTTTCCAACAAAATTATGATAAGTATGTAGGCCGGTATATTTTTAATTGGCACTTATTGTCCGTTTTTCGAAGATAAATGTTATATGTGAGTAAAATATGAATAAATCATAAAAATTTTTGTCCGGAAACGTTGTTAAGAGGGACCGTTGTTAAGAGGTATTTTATATAGGAACCTACATAAGGAATGTTTGGTGACTTAAAAAGTGTCCGTTGAGTAGAGTTGTCTAGAGGTATCCGTTAATAGAAGTTTCACTGTACTTAAATTTTTAATTCTTTTTTTACGATTTTTAATTTCTATAGGCTTGCCATTTTAAAACGCATTAAGACACGGACCTCGGGTTTACGGTAAAATGTTTCTTTTTTGAAAATCTTTAAAATGAGGTACTACACGGCACAGGGTTCCATTTGAAATTTTTGACTTCAACTTCCTAGCGTCACCCCTCAAAGGAGTTGAAACAGTTAAATTACATAAAAAAGTAGATTTATTAAGCGATAAGATACACCTAAAATTTGGTGTCTCTATATTTGCCAATAGCAAAGATAGAGCCCATGCCTACTAAGACTTTTCAGACTCCCTGTAGGTATAATATTGGCAATAATTTTTAGTTGAATTTTTTTTTATAATAAAAATTTAAAAAAATTACTTAATTTAAAATTTTATTTTATACAACCATCTTATACCTATGTAGATAATGTACCTAGCATCTTCAATCGTATTGCTCCCGCACTGCCGTTTTATCTTTCTCCGCATCTGGTGGGCCCTTGCGACCATCGGAATCGCCTGGTCTTGAACATATTTACGTTAAATCATTTAATAAAGAGCCTGTAAAAAGTGAAACCTTGTAGAACAATGTTTATTTTATGCCCTGCACCATTGATTTCTAATATGGATAAGCAAACAATAATCGCGAAAGTGGCAAATTTCTGGCCTCGCGCATGTAAACAAAGCTGATCGGCCATGGGCATGCGCACTGCGAAATTTGTCAGCTGTGATGGTCGATCCCACTCTGATTGTCAAGGAACATAAAAGGGTTTGTTGATTGTTTTCCAGCTGGTTATGCAAACCGTGTAGCAGATGACAACAAGCGAGTTGTGCGCATGCCCCTCGCCGATCTGGCTCGAGAAATATGACCGGTGGTCGTGCGTACAAACACAATATTTCACCCTGCTAACTTAACTTTTGTTTGCGCACGCTGTCAGTTGTATGGGTCTATATATAGAAGTCAATGCCCTGCGAGCACTTTTGGAATCGCCTGACAGGTGCGTGCGACCTTCAGAATCGCCTGGCAATTTTTTTTGTATGTTGTTCTGTCTACATAATGATATTTGAGGCTTGTGACTTGACTTTTAATTTTTTATTTTTTTACATTTTCAAAATTATAGAGGTTGATGACGTGACCGGGGCAGACTTGCCAGGTCATGACTTTTACTTATGGTCGCTTTTCAATCGTCAATATACAAATTTCCAGCTTTGTGCAAATACCGTTACTAACAGGGTTCAGTGGCTCTCCGGTTCTAAGAACTGTGTTTTTAATTTACAATTGGTACGTATTACGTATTTTTCAATTACTATGTGGTCATATTGTACGTTTAAATTGAGGAAAAAACCTATTGATTGATTGAATAATTTGTTTGTGCCAGCTCAGATATTGTTAATCGAAAGCGATGCTAACAAGATACGCTTCTTTATTCTAAACTCTGGTTTTTGTCTGATTAACTATAGATCCTACAAAAGGGATTTGTGCATGACACTGCACTTATTCTCCAGTACGAAATTTAATACTTGTTTGGAAAAATAGATGCTGGAGGAGGAACGTGATTGGTGAAATAATTAGCCCTCAGAGCACGCCAGCGTTGATAGAATTTAAGTTACATGAGTGACCGTCCACCACAACTGTGTCGATTGGAAAGAGCTACCGACCCAGGTACACAGTTTGAGCGGAAGACCGTTAAGGAAGAAGTTTGTTGAGGAGTGCAGCTTCCCATACTGGGTTAAAGGCTTTGAATACATTACACAAAAAAATGTTTTTGATTGGAATAATGAATAATGACTAAAACAATAGTAAAGGATGCTACAAACTTTATCATTAAGCCAAATATATTGTTTTAGTACCTAGACGAACACTGCCGTGCAACGAAAAGCGTGTCTCCCTTGAGACATTTGGTGGGTTTACTGGTTTATGGTTTAAAAGTTTGTTTGTCCACCATTATAAATTTATGTATACTATGTATCTATATGTATCTACATGTATATATATATATATATATATATATATATATATATATATATATATATATATATATATATATATATATATATATATATATATATATATGAATGCTTGAAACTGCTAATGGATGGCGCTGCCTGTGTCTCACTGCTTATGCAGTACGACAGTTGTAGCTTTAAGGGATTACTTTTTCGGAAGGTTGGTATGTTCGTCTATCCTGTACTGATGAGAACCAACGAGTTCGAAACCGGTCTGCAGGTGACGACATTCTAACTAAAGAAAAAGCTTCCTTCTTCCTGGTGGTTTCTTGCATTTGAAACAGTATTTTCTTATCTAACTGTGTTAGAAGAAAATACGGCAAATTTTGGTATGTAATTCAGCGCTCGGAGGGGCATATAGCCCGGAGAATAGCTGTTTTACCATTATTTGTTGAAATCCTTATTGTATAAGGAATTTTCAGGTGGTTAGAGAATTTATTCTCAATTTTTGCATATTTATATGTACCCCTGACAAGTAGACTTTCATTCATACGTTTGATAATTTTACCTTACGGTAAACTCTACTCTGAATGCTTGAAACTGCTAATGGATGGCGCTGCCTGTGTCTCACTGCTTATGCAGTACGACAGTTGTAGCTTTAAGGGATTACTTTTTCGGAAGGTTGGTATGTTCGTCTATCCTGTACTGATGAGAACCAACGAGTTCGAAACCGGTCTGCAGGTGACGACATTCTAACTAAAGAAAAAGCTTCCTTCTTCCTGGTGGTTTCTTGCATTTGAAACAGTATTTTCTTATCTAACTGTGTTAGAAGAAAATACGGCAAATTTTGGTATGTAATTCAGCGCTCGGAGGGGCATATAGCCCGGAGAATAGCTGTTTTACCATTATTTGTTGAAATCCTTATTGTATAAGGAATTTTCAGGTGGTTAGAGAATTTATTCTCAATTTTTGCATATTTATATGTACCCCTGACAAGTAGACTTTCATTCATACGTTTGATAATTTTACCTTACGGTAAACTCTACTCTGAATGCTTGAAACTGCTAATGGATGGCGCTGCCTGTGTCTCACTGCTTATGCAGTACGACAGTTGTAGCTTTAAGGGATTACTTTTTCGGAAGGTTGGTATGTTCGTCTATCCTGTACTGATGAGAACCAACGAGTTCGAAACCGGTCTGCAGGTGACGACATTCTAACTAAAGAAAAAGCTTCCTTCTTCCTGGTGGTTTCTTGCATTTGAAACAGTATTTTCTTATCTAACTGTGTTAGAAGAAAATACGGCAAATTTTGGTATGTAATTCAGCGCTCGGAGGGGCATATAGCCCGGAGAATAGCTGTTTTACCATTATTTGTTGAAATCCTTATTGTATAAGGAATTTTCAGGTGGTTAGAGAATTTATTCTCAATTTTTGCATATCTATAGCATACTATAAGCGGAATACGTATGTGTACAATTTTGGAATACATTCTTTCAACAAAGATAATGGGTACACGCATTTATGGGACGAGACGGAAGGGGGAAGAGGGTCCCAGGAAATAGCATCTGTGCTTGCTTGGGGTTGCTTGGGTTTGCCTAATGTGTTTAATTAGGCAAAAGGCTAAAAACCATACCCATGTAATCCTCTACTCTGACTCATGCACTGGCCAAAATCGAAATATTAAAGTGGCCTCTACATTTATAAACTTGGTCTTAGATCCTCAGTTAAGCATTAAAAAAATTGATCATAAATTTCTGGTCTCAGGCCACTCATTTCTGCCTAATGATCAAGATTTGGGAGTCATAGAATCAGTGTCACTAAAGTGTATTCAAATCTTTACTAAGACTAAGAAGCCCTTCGTGGTTGACAAAGTAACAACGCCTGAAATTTTATCCACCAAAAAACTTAAAGAGATGATAGTCAACAGGAAAAAAACTGACGAAGGCCATCCCGTTAAGTGGCTAGAGATGAGGTGGATGAGGTTTAAGCGAGAGGAACCTTGGATACTGCAGTTTAAAAATACTTTTAATGCAGATGACGGCTTCTCAAAGGTATCTAAGACCAAGACCCACTGCACAAAACTCCAAGAGTGTTCACTGAGGCAAAGAAAAAGGATATGTTGTCTCTTTTACCATTCCTTCCCCCAAACACCCACGCCCATTTTAAAAGCCTACGGACAGAGACTGCAACTAGGTCACAAGCTTCCCTGAATGAGCAAATTGCAGAATCAGATAATGACGAACCTCTTTTCGATGACACCAGTTGTGTTGAAGCCTTATTTCAAACTTTTCATGTATTTTAGGATACAGACCAACAAACCCAACCAAAGCAATGAAATATTTCCATTTTTCACTGTGTCTTATTCATTTGACCGAGCTTACGTAAAAATCATTTCAGGACCAAAGTGGATCAAGTCCAGTAAATTCTAATTTAAAATTGAATTGTGACCTTAATTATTGTTTTTGAATTTTCAAATCATGAACAATATTTAAGTAAGTCTTCATACCACAACAATAAAAAGAAAATTGTTCTCCAAATCACTTTAGGAACCAACTAGTATAAATAAACTTTAGCTCAAATTATCTCAAAACTATGATTTATGGACTTGATCCACTTTAGCTCTGAACGCCTCATATATATATATATATATATATATATATATATATATATATATATATATATATATATATATATATATATATATATATATAATGGTGGACAAATAAACTTTTAAATCATAAACCAGTAAACCCACCAAATGTCTCAAGGGAGACCGGCTTTTCGGTGTATTCGAGTGTCGGTCTATATTCTTTATAGTCTCTGCTGATACCTTTTTATGTTAAAATAATAAAGGATTTCAACAGTTATCCCTTTACTTTAAAGATTACGTACATGTGTGTAGAGAAGCCGAGCCCTTGTAACTATAAATGATTAACTTTAAGCGAAAGATTAAGGAAGGATCAAGCTTGCAACTGTCTATTTACCTTTGATTAAAGGTTAACTAGTTTACACAACAAAGTGTAGCCATTTTATCGATTTATTGTGAAGTTGTGCTTTCGGAACAACGCTAATTCTATTTAATGTTATTTTTTAAACGTGTTATTGACTACAAGATTAAGTAGATCGTCTTTTAGTACGTCTATTGGTAATTGTGGATAGGAAGATTTTCAGTGTTACAAATTTTATTGATTAAAAATATAGTTTAGACATTCATTGCGTCAGCTTACTTGTAATTTCAATGTTCAACTGGTAACTATCTTCAGTTATTTTCAGATGAAAACGTAATAAGTTCAGCACCATAGTGCATACAGCTGCAGTATCGTGTTGAGAGCAACAAATATATTATAAAATTTGATATCGACGGTATGGAAACAATTAAGATACAGTACATAGAGTGCAAGATAAAACCAAGACAAATATGCTGCATTCAACCGTACCCTATTCTATAAATGTTTGTAGATAATATGTCACTTGCACTTAGGTAAGGTAAATAATAAGTTCATTTTATCCTTACATGTACTAAGGTTTCCATTTTTAACTATTATCATTTTCTATCTTTGACAGCCCACGAAGGCCGAAATTTAAGTACTCTCTACCGTGGGGGTTCTGGGGGAAGTAAGGTTCAAACGTTCAGAGCTGGAAACATCTGTGGGTATTTCACCAGTCATTTTCGGGGATGTGTACCTCCTCGGTCGAGGAAGTGCTTCTCTACCACCTTTATTTCTTAAAGGTACTAACTCTGCTCATCGTCGCATCGTTTAACCTTGGTGTTTGAACGGGAACTCGTCCGATCCCTGAAGTTAAACGTCGTCGCTTATAGTTCATTAAATTTTTGACCCTTCCTCGTATAATCATACCTTACCTCGTAATTCTATATATATATATATATATATATATATATATATATATATATAGATATATATATATATATATATATATATATATATATATATATATATATATATATATATATATATATATATATAATAATAATAAATTTAGTAGTGTGTATTAATTTTGAAAGATTTTTTAAAAATCGATAATCATCTTGGATGTGAGAAAAGTATTTCAAGTTGCTGTGTTACTTTTATATATATTCCGAAATTGTCAACAAGTCTGTGATTTTATTTTATAAGTTTTAGTCATTTTAAATGTTATGTTTTACAATTTTAATTTGTACATATATGTTTCCATACACCTGGTGCAATAACCAACTGAGGGAGCTTTAATGCTGTATTCTGGTAGGTGTTACCGACTGTAGCCGTTAGAAAGACTTGTAACAGAATTTTCTCTTGTTTTGTAGTCCTGATGAAGTCTATAATCATAGACGAAAGCTTGAACGTGGAATAAATAGCAATACTTTAGAAGCACCCAACATCTTTTATTGCTTCCTCCTTTAACCACTGGGGTATTCCCATAGTTATATAGTGTAACTATATATATATATATATATATATATATATATATATATATATATATATATATATATATATATATATATATATATATACAGGGTGTCTAAAATAGGTGATACCACTATTGCTATCTCCGAAATGGTAAAAGATACGAGGTCGGTTAAATTAGAGAAAATGTGTCATTTCTAGTCCCTATTCATATTCCGTTTACGGAGTTGCCAAATTCTCTATAGTTTCTTATCTACAGGAGATTTTTTAAAAATAGTCAAAAATTTAATTCTTAAATATCTCGAAAACTATTATAGTTAGAAAAAAGTTGTTTGTACAAAAATCACACGACTTTTTACCTTCTCTAAAGCAACGTTATTGTTTTGTTTATACCATTTGTTTTTACTGAGTTATTGATACTAACTTGTTTTTTTCAAATACGGACCTGGATTTTTTGTTGCATTTTTTCAAAAAATACTTCATACCCTTTACAACTGTGTAACACTTGATTATATTTTTCGACGTTTTGGTGAAGAATAGAATCATCATCAGGATATTCTACCAGTACGGACCTGGCATTTTTCAAATTAATGCGCCATTTCACGACCTATTATGGAGACAATTAGGTCAGAATCAGTAACTATGGATTAAATTGTTTTAACTGGTAAATTTTAATTATAATCATGATTACTAACCAGGACCCTCAAGTTTCTAAAATTGGTCCAACGCCTGAAAAAAGCATAAGCTTAGTTTTAATTATAACAAATCCTAATAATAGTAATAATTAATTCTTAGAGGCGTGATTGGCTTCGTGTGGTCAGTCCAATAGCGTCCATCAACCTGTTCGTCCGCCCGTCCATATGTTATAATTCAACGCAATGTCAAAAAATAAAGCAGAAAACGGATTTTAGATTCGAATTCCTTATAATCCGAACCCAGTAAATAAGACAATGGTTTTATGCTAGAATATAGTTAGTCTTTAATTTGAGATAATATGGTTTGTTTTCAAAGCCAGTAAATAGTAATTCAACTGTACCAGCAGAATGACTTGCAGCAGAAATGAAACCATGGGGTAAAATAGGATTATTTATTATTATCTTTTGAGCTGAAAGGGGATTTTTGGATACGAAAATATTAAAAACGTAAATAATGAAGACGCGCCATCAAGGGTGCCTTTTACAATATGTAGTAAACTTAACCACTAGTTAGGTGCTGTTAATAAAGGTCGCTAATTATATCTGATCTGTCTGCTTTCAATAACTCATTGGCTTAAGTGCAATTTGACAAACTTTAATGACCAAAGGGTTCTGGTTAGTAATCATGAATATAGTTTAAAATTAATCAGTTGACTAATTTAAACCACAGCGATAGGTTGTGAAATTGTGCCTTAACATGGAAGATTCCAGGTCCGTATCGATAGAAAATCCTGATGATGTTATTCCTGATCAAAACGTCGAAAACCATAATCAAGTGATACATAGTTGTAAAGGGTATGAAGTATTCGTTCAAAAAATGCAGCAAAAAATCCAGGTCCGTATTTAAAAAAAACAAGTTGGTATCAGTAACTCAGTAAAAACAAGTGGCATAAACAAAACAATAACGGTACTTTAGAGAAGGTAAAAAATCGTGTGATTTTTGTAAAAACAACTTTTTTCTAACTATAATAGTTTTCGAGATATTTAAGAATTAAATTTTTGACTATTTTTAAAAAATCCCCTGTAGATAAGAAACTATAGAGAATTTGGCAACTCCGTAAACGGAATATGAATAGGGACTAGAAATGGCACATTTTCTCTAATTTAACCGACCTCGTATCTTTTACCATTTCGGAGATTGCAATAGTGGTATCACCTATTTTAGACACCCTGTATATATATATATATATATATATATATATATATACACATGTATATATATACATATATAAAGCACAGCCCACACCGCTGGGTCTAGAAACTTGTTGAAATTTTGCACAGAGGTTTCTTATATAACGTAAGCATGCACTAAGGAAGGGTTTTTCAAAATTCAACCCGTAAGAGGGTGAAACAGGGGTTCAGACTTTGTATGGAGAAAAAATATTAAATTGTCCTATTAACTCGAAACTTCGTAAAAGTACTCTAAAAAATAAATGTTTAAACACGTGTTTCACAGTTTTCAATAAATCAAGCCCTAGGTGGGTAAAATGGGGTTCAAAGTTTGTAATGGAGTAAAATTGTTATACGGTTCTATTGCCCTGAAAAGTCTCTAAAAAATAAACACATATTTTATAATATTTTAGAAAATCTAATTTTGTGTAATTAATGTTAAGAAATTAACGTGGGGGAGGGGGTATAAAAAGAAGCGGTTGGAAATTTTTCCGAGATGTTAACTAATATGTGATTTTCGAGGTTCTTGAGCTCAGAAATATAATATCGAATTTCTTCGACAGTACCTACAAATGCACTATTGTACGACAATAGTAAAAAATGGGAAGTTTTACCACATTTTACCAATATACCTACTCCAAACTTCATAGTAGTACTCTAAAAACAAATGTTTAAACACATGTTTTACAGTTTTTCAAAAATCAACCCCTAAGGGGGTGAAAGGGGGTTTCAAAGTTAGTAAGAGAGTAAAATTGTTTTACAGCGGACGAAGTTGCGTGCAAAAACCAGTACATACATATAATCGCGCGAGCGTAAATTTTTTGATATGATAAGAGTGATTAGATCTATTAGGTTTTCCTATTTTATAAGAGGGAGAAGAAGACTCAGATCCATTCGAAAGCGGATACATGCAACATGCTGCATCCAGTGTACATCTACATATGTTGGCGCACGCACATCGCTGAGCAGCTAGCCTAGACCATAGTTTCGTACGTACCAAGTAAATATATCCATTGATGTAAGCGTACAACGACGCACGGCTCATCGCCTAGCCCACAGTTGGGAAAATATCGTCAAAAGTACTTATACTCATTTTCATTTATTCAAAAAGACTTTCCGGATCTTTTCTTAGATCTCCAAGGATACTAACTATCTGAGGGTGTATCCCGGTTTTTGAGTTTTGTTTACAAAAATGTTTCTTTTTTAAGTTAGAATTCAACACAATATATTCTTCATCTGAAGAAGGACTGTTGCGAGTTCCTATGTGCGTTGCTTTGTACAGTGCTTTGTACAGTTGTTGACAGTCTAAGAAGAATAAGAGATTTCAATTATCGTTGTAATAGACGTTGGTAATTTTTATTTCGCTTCATTGCAGTATTGTACAGTAACTTTGGTGATTTCCCTGAACTCTACTTTCATAAAATTTCTATAAATTAGAAACAAGTTTTATATTTTTTCAGCTCTTTTAAAACAAATCTTCTATTGCATTTTATATTCTTAATTTTTAGTGTTCCGTATTAAAATTAACAAAACGGAACACTTATGGAATCACATCGGTGTCCGTCCGTCCATCCGTCTGTCACAGGCGATTTTCTCTGAAACTATTCGATGTAAAAATTTGAAGTCTAGCACAGAGATACAGTGTGGGGGCCCAATTATAGACGTGAAGTATAAAAAGTTTAATTTTGATTCTGGGGGTTAATTTCAAGGGGTAAATTGGGAGAATTTCAAGGGCATCGTGTAGGATGTCAAATGAAAGCTTATTGAAGCACGAATTCAACAATACATATGATGCTTTTTTATGCATTTTAAAACATTTTTTGGCAAAAACGCTTAAAAATTGCTGCCCCCCACCCTTATCACCAAAAGGATCGCTCAGAAAAATCTGATAAAAATCATGAACATTGAGAATTAGGTGCATATTGAGCCAAAATTATCAGCATTGAAAAATCTAGCGCGATTAATTGTTATAAACAATTTAATTGCTTATTTCCTGATAACTGTTGAACCATTGGTTTTAGAGAAACAGTTTTTCAACAAAAAATATTTCTCACGATGTAAGGAACAACTTTTGTCCTTACACGTTCTTAAAATTTTTAATTTGGCCCAGTCGAAACGCTTCCACTCAGCTCCGCGCATAGACGATGTGATAGGGCGTTGGTGCCCCCAGCGAGTAGCGCTGCAAATGGGCGGAGATCGGGAGGCCGAGATTTGCTCATGTTAAGTGAGGGGCTGATGGCATGGAACATTAATTGTGCAAGTATAGCTTGCACCTGACCGATTTTTTCAAAAAGAATGATTTATTTTGAGTAACTATTTAAATATCTTTCAAGCTCTTAGCTTGGCATTTATCTCGTGTCAATAAAATTAAAGTGAAATAAAGGTTATTTAACAAAATTAACTAAGTCGTTTCTGAGGGTAAAGGCAAAATACAGGCGCATATTAGATGCTTACCTATATCCAGAACTTTTAAAACCAATAGCCCCCTTAACGTTCTTCAATCAACTAATAAAAACACTGTTTAGGAAGAAGAAAAGTAAATTTTCTTATCATAAACCATGCGAGGCACGGATACACAAGCTAGTCTATTTATAAAGCAAACAACTATAATCCACTTCTCCCTTTTTCCACTGTTATTAAGTCTCGGGGCCATATTTCCTTACTTTATATTCACGCTTTAATTTCCGGAAATAACGTGTTACGTGAAATAATTGCTTCTCAACAAGATTTAAAACTAATTAAAACTACAATTATTGTAAAAACCTTAACGGTTCAATATGAGGGTAATTTGGGTTTACTTATAATGATGTGGTCCAGAATTAAGTCCAACTAAAATAAAATTCTTTAAGAATCCAAAATTCAAAAATCTACACGGGCTGCACATTAAGTAGCTCATGAAAAACAAATTGATTGCTAACTTCCTACAAAAGCTGTAATTTTCAAGCTGTGGATATTTCTTCTAAATTTAAAATGCTTATTTGCTTATTACTTGTAAAAATAAACTATACAAACATGACGTAATTAAACCATACATACATTTCCTCCGTTAGAAATTCAACCTAGTAATATCATTTCCCTTCAAAATTATTTTACTTCGTCTAGTCTATTCCGCCGGAAGTGGCAGTGCATGAATTTAAATTAACAAAATAAAACTAAATTATGATATTATGGAATTGTTAATACCTGGTAGAATGCAAATATAAAACTTTAAACCCCAGTATACATGAGGAGTTTTCGTTGTATAGAGTATGTACATATTGCATTTGAGGGTGTGCATTTGACACCATGAATACAATTAATTTTAATAATGCGTTTCTCAATAATTTAATTTTAAATATTCGCCATTTAAAAAGAACAACCCAATTAAAAAAATAAAACAGTGTTTGCTGGAAATGCTTTTATTACGTAGAAAACAGCTTAAATACAAATTAAGGCTGCTATTATTTTTGCATTTGCTTACTTTGTTGATTGCTTGGTACTTTTAAAATATAGAACCTTGAAAATATAACATAAATAATACAAAACTATGCTAGGAAAAGCTCTAACAGACACGGGAAATAAGGCGTAGTATTTACATAAAATAATAATTAATAACTTTTAATAACCGAAACTTAATGATAATTGTAAAAGAAATGATACAAGGAACATTTAGCCTCGGCATTGTAGTTAATAACATTAAATTTTTGATTACGTGCTTTGAACAGTGCTGGGCCTATAATCTTATTATTTGTTCTTCGGCTTGTTTCAATATGGGGTTAGTTTGGGTTAGCTTATAAGCTAACCCAAACTAACCCCAATTTTCGACCACATCATCATATATGATGATGTGGTCGAAAATTGGGTAGAACTAGTACAGGTTTAAAACTAAAATCATTTTAACAAGCCACGTTGAATGAGCTGGTGTTCATGTTGAAGTACAGGGACTACAGAGCTCTTTAAAATAAAATTTATTATGCAACTTCCCACAAGAGCTAGAATTTTGAAGTTGTAGGGAATCTGTACCTTCTATTAAAAAGATGCTGATTTGCTTACCGCTAAAAAAATAAACTACGCAATCATGACCTAATAAAACCATACATGCATTTCCTCCGTTAGAAATTCAACCTAGTGGCACAGATTACTCCTACCAGATGCGAATCTTACGCTTTCGACGGTGGCTAAATTTAGAGAAATTGTAAGGTGGCGATGCACCTTATTATTTAGTCTGTCGCCGAACGGTGAATTCCTCGCTGTTAGCGTGTGCGAGCGCCTCGGTGGAATAGAGAGCAGGCTAATGTTATTACATCAGTTTCGTTGCGTTGATTTTATGGTTTAAATTGTGGTTGTACTAGGTTGTAGTGTAATTTTAATAAACGAGATACGTTTTTGTATTTGTTAATGATATAATTTTATATAAAATGGCACACAATATCATGTTTTAATATTTTAAAATATAATCCATGTCTCTGAATTAAAACCTACCAAACGCGTGGAAAATTCCATTCACGGCATCGACGCTCGAAGCGACCGGGCCACTCTGTCCGTAGCGCCAAGACGCGGAATCCTGATATAGGAAAGTTATTAAGAGATTCGCATCTGGTAGGAGTAATCTGTGCTAGTGGTGTCATTTCCCTCTAAAATTATTTTATTTCGTCTAGTTTAGTCCGCCGGAAGTGGCAGTGCATGAATTTAAATTAACAAAATAAAACTAAATTATGACATTATGGAATTGTGAATATCTGGTAGAATGGAAATATACAACTTTAAAACCCAGTATAAATGAAGAGTTTTCATTGTATAGAGTATGTACATATTGCATTTAAGGGTATGCATTTGGCACCATGCATAAAGTTAATTTTAATAATGCGTTTCTCAGTAATGTAACTTTTAATCTTTGCCATTTAAAAAAGAACCACTCAATTAAAAAAATTGAATTGTGTTTGCTGGAATTACATTATATTACGTGAAAACGGCTTAAATACAAATTAAAGCTGTAATTCTTTTTGTCTTTGCTTATTTTGTTGATTGCTTTGTACTTTTAAAATACAAAGCCTTGAAAATGTTACATAAATATTACAGAATTATAATAGGAAAAAGCTCTAACAGACACGCGGAATAAGGCCTGGTATTACATACAATAATAATTAATAACTTTTGATAACCGAAACTTAATGATAGTTGTAAGAAAAATGATAAAAGAAACATTCGGCCTCGGCATGTGTTTAATAACGTTTTTAATTACGTTATTGAACAGTGCTGGGCCTATAATCTTATTCTTTGTTCTTCGGCTTGTTTTAATATGAGGTTAGTTTGGATTTCCTTATGATGAAATGACCGGCCTTTGGCTCAGTGGGTAGCGCCGCAGAAATGCAAAGCGGGTTTACTCAACCACAGCGCCGCACCTGGTTTGATTCCGGTGCTGTACCATAAAAATAAAAAAGTGCAGGTCTTGGTGTTTGTGATTGTCAGTATGAATGAAGCGTGTGTGTGTATGGTGTATGCATGCTGAATGAAGGAAAGTCATAGAGGAATTCTTTCTCGTCCGTACCACCCTACATAGCCTCTCAACAAAGGGCTGGCGAAATCCTTGTGGATATTTTCAGCACTGGGTGTGTGAGTCGGCTTTGCGATATTCAACCCACGATACCTTAGTACTTAGGCTTGCTGCCTTCGTGGGTCGTACGAAAATAAAAAAAAATATGTGGTCGAATATTGGGTATAACTAGTACAGGTGTAAAACTAAAACCATTTAACCATCCACGTTGAATGGGCTGGTGTTCATGTTGGATGTACAGGAACTACAGAGCTACAAATTAATTACGCAACTTCCCACAAGAGCTAGAATTTTAAGTTGTAGGGATTTTGTTTCTTCTATTAAATGTAAGATACTAATTTGTTTACCACTAATAAAAACAACAAACTATACAAACATGACCTAATAAAACTATTCATGCATTTCCTTTGTTATAAATTCAACCTAGTAATATCATTTCCCTTCAAACTTATTTTACTTCGTCTAGTCTACCGCTGGAAGTGGCAATGCATGAATTTAAATTAACAAAATAAAACCAAATCAGGATATTATTATATTATTATTATTATAAAATAAAACCAAATTATGATATTATACCCGGTAGAATGTGAATAATACACAACTTTAAAACTCAGTATACAGGAGGAGTTTTCGTTGTACGTACTAGTAGGGGAGAGGGGGTACGTTTGAACAATATTTATAAAGTAATTTTTATTTCAAAAAATACAAAAGTAAAGTTTACTTTATTTTACAAACAAATAAGGCTTAACTCTTTAGAACCGCCTGCTACAACTTAAAACTAAAACAACTTTACTAACAAAGAAAAAAAATTTTTAATAAACATTTGAAATGTGTTTAAACCTACCCCATATGGGGGGCAAAATTGAACTATAAGGGGCAGTATTGAACGTGAATATTATTTTATGTTATATTGACCGAAATCAATACCGAACGACAATAGCGATATTGTTCTTAAAGTACCACCATGTTTTAGAAGTTCCGGTAGTTTAAGAACAATGTCGCTAATATTAACATCGCTCCGTTCGGGCTCCTCTGGAAAAATAAATTTAAATGATTCCTCATTTTTTATTATTTTTCTTGTCAAATATTTTACTCTATATTCTTCTTGATCTAGTTTCTTTTCTATTTGTGCAGCAAAATATTTAGTGGTTTTCTTCATAAACTTGACCAGGACATAATCGTTTTCAACCAACTCTTTTGAATTTTGCTCACCCTCTCTATCCAAATCTGTTTCATCAATAAATTCAATAAATTCTTCTAAGCCACCAGACTCGTCATGAATCGACTCTCGGTCAGGTTCATCATCGGTCTCAGTTTTGGGTGGTAAAAGTTTTTATTTTATTTGTTTGTCTGAAATGGAGAAGTGTCTTTTCGTCTTCTTTTCAGTTGAGCGATGGTTTATTTTTCTTTGTTAGACGACTAAATGTTTCAGCTTCTATTTTATTTTTTCCGGGTGCTTCTGTCAGAATTCTAGATTGTCTTTTCCTGTGTTGCCGATTTGGGTCTAGTTTTCGAGGTGCAGCTTTCGGTAGGGGTCTAATAACTTCTGGCGATAAAAGAGAAACGGTACTCAAATGATCAGTTGGGCTTAAGGTATTGGGTTCTGGAGTATCACTGCTAGGATTAGAAGAGACGTTAAAAATATTGGGTTGTGAAACTGAGTCTAATAGCCTGGGTTGTTGAATTGCTCTTCAAGATCCAGAGTGTTGAACTGCGCCTGAAGGTCCGGGCTGGTCATCATTATCTTTGGTGTGTTTTGAAACTGTTTCCGTATTAATAGGCCTGTCTAACAAATTTTCCGCTTCTATGGACCTATCTGTCACAAATGCTGTCTCGTAATCATCATCTGAAAAGGCGCTCCTTGAAAAAGGCCAAACACCTGTTTTGAAAAATCCTGAAACTATATTCTTAATGGTAAATGCACTTGCGTAGGCAATGTTTACTAATCCGGCAAGATCATGGATTGTAAGCGTTTTACCAGGATTGCTAAGTAGCCAATCATGTTGTACTACAGACAATTTTGATTTTAGCGGACCCATCACTGCAACATGAAGTGGCTGCATGCGATGAGTGCAGTGAGGGGGAAAAGTAACTAAAACAATACCATTCTCCTTGGCATAAATAACAGCTTCTAAAGAGCAGTGGCTCTCGTGGTTATCCATCAAAATTAAAATTGGATCGCCTTTGGTGCATTTCGTGTGTTTTTGAATGTGCTCTAGTATTTTGATAAGTAAAGAGGCAGTCATCCACCCATGTACTCTTGGGGTTATTGGCAAGACCTAAACTTCCCGGTGGAGCACCTCTTAGCATGGAATCGTGAAATCTGGCCCTAGGAAATACAAAGACTGGTGGAATAGTATTTCCACAAGCATTAATAATGGCACACGTTGTGATCAACTGGCCTCTCTCAGCTGACACTGCTTGTCCGACCTGTTTTGTACCTTTTTAAGCCACTACGTGCGGAGCTTCAACTACCGTTGCCGTTGTAATACCGGTTTCGTCTAGGTTGAACATTTTTTCCTCTTTAAAGGGATAAATCTGCAAATCTCGTTCATAATTATAAAAAAAATTCGTCGACTTTTGTTTTATTAAAACTGGTACATCAGGCCAGGCTAGTATTTTCTGGTTTTCTAAGGGTCAGTTGCTCATGACGTTTCATGAAAGCCTTAAGCCAATCTATACCTGCCATTTTTGCGATATTGCAGTTTTTTGGATATGCACGGTCTAGTATCTTTGCATAACTATATGCCAATTTTCTTATTATTGTATAAGTAAGGCCATGATTAATTCTAGAACATTTAAGTATGTATTCTTCCAACATTTTTTCTTGTGGCATGGTAAAAACTTGCCTGGCAGTGTATTTAGAATTATATTTCTGGTTGGTATCGCCATTATGTCTTTTAAGTCTATAATATAGAGCTGTATGGACCAAACCATAAGTTGTTGCAGCTTTTCGAATGGACATATTTTCATTTTTAACCGCACGTATGGCAGCCAACATGTCTTCCTCTACAATTTCTGGCTTCGTGCGCTTCTTTTTATACGTACATGCCATGATTACCTGCAAAAAAGAAAACTGTAAAAGTACGGGCCACTTTTGAACATGTTAAAACCTACCCCTTGTCCCTTGTTGGAATGTACCCCAAGTGACGCCAAATTACATTGTCATCAATATTACGAAAATACTCAACAATTCCAACTGCAACAAACAAAACTACATTCTACAAGCATTTTTTTGATATATAAAAACCAACTTACCTGTTTGTCTAGTTGAAGAAACTTTACTACCAAATTGAAACGGATTAAATGCTTTGGTGCGTGTGATCTCATTCGACAACGAAGCAGAACTAAATTGAGATGATCCAGACACGCGGCTGGTTCTATTATGATATATATTTTCGAATTGACAGCGTAGACTAATTAAAGGCGAGATATTGAAATCTGTTCAATAGTGCCCCGTGTTCAAATGTACACCCCTCTCCCCTACATCAAATAAATTAATAAAATGAAACTAAATTATAATATTATCGAATTGTTAATACCTGCTAGGGTGTGAAGTACTAACTTTAAAACCCAGTTTACATGAGGGTTTTTTTATTGTAATAGAGTATGTATACAATATTTTATTGGAGGATGTGTATTTTACACCATAAATAAAATTAATTTTAATAATTATTTCCAGTAGATTCGATTTTCCAGAGACGATTTTTATTGGTGCCTCGAGTATTTCTAAGTAAATCTTACTTGTCAGCTACTGTAGTAAGTAACAATGATGAAATATGATCGATAATAGTAGATATAGATAAGACATACTCCTTGTTCACTTTTAGCAGAAATACGGTATTTCAGGCTTATAAAATCTTAAAAATTAAAGTGTCGTTGCTCTATAATTTGGCTTGAAATCTTTGCGATTAAAAAATAAAATAATTCAATTAAAAAATAAATGTTTGTTAAAACTGCTTTATAGTATGTACAGACGGCTTAAATACAAATTAAAAATATAATTGTTTCGCCTTTACTGACTTTGTTAGTTCAGTTGTTTTTAAATTAAAATCCGGTAAAACAAATTTGATACCTAAATAATACATAAAAATACTAAAAAAAAGCTCTTACAATCAAGTAGAATGAGTTCTGGGATTTACATAAAATAATAATTTATATTTTCTTAACGGAAACTAAATGGTAGATAAGAGAAACGATAAAAGAAACATTCAACCCTATGATCCACATGTACGTACATATTTAATAACACAGTGTCTCTAAACTATGTGGACATAAAATTACAATCCGATTTGAAAATATAATACAAACATTTATTTACCTACATTGCATAATTGAAAAATGCGATATACGAAAGCTAATGCAATAGAAAAATATTTTACTCACCCAATGTATGGATACCACAAAATGCCCTCAGGCCAAACGTGTGTAGTCTAGTTTTGAGCCTGTGAAAACGCCTGTAGCATTAAAATACTTTCTACAGTAGACTATTTTAATTTTGTTGTAAAAATGAACGCCTAACATTCAAAGATGTGATGTTTACCTATCTGAAACACTGTAAGTTACTTACGCACTTCCCTATATCAAGTAGTTGCGCAAAATCCGGATTTTTGTGTAGACCGAAATTCAATCGTGTAAAGTACAATGACGTTGGTGCCGGCGGAGGGAAAACTTTTAGTTAACCACTGGTTGTTAATGAAGTCACACGAGGCTCGAGAGAGACGGCGACGCAACAATCTTTCCGCCGGCACCAACGTCATTGTACTTTACACGATTGAATTTCGGTCTAACAAAGAATTAAACTTGATGGCAGCTTCAATACCACGGCCATCTTTTATAGTTTGTAGAGCTGTACTTACATTATCACTATGTGCAACGAGTCAGGAAGCGACAGGTACATAACTGTTACTATGTTGAAAGCATGGATTTATTAAGAACGGATTCGATGTGCGGATACTGTGAGCGTATCGAACGTGAAGCCTTATATTTATTGTTTGTTATGAAAACAGTTCCCCCAGGAGATTAGTTTACGAACTACGTAATTGAATCAAGAATGGTAGTAGAAAGAGATAAAATAGCATTGGAGTGTTGGAGCTCAGAAGTATTGCTGTCTGTGCTGGTTGCTTAGGAAAACGGCTGAACCTCGGTCTGACCACTCGGTTACACGTACGTCTTTGTCTAATGAACTACTAAAGAAAAAGTGCGATTTATAGATTTATAAATGACTCGGAGCGACTTTAAATAAACACCTTTAGAAATATCATAACCTATAAATAATAAAACCTTTTTATACCGTAAATGAAACACTGTTTCAGATTTTCACTTAAACAAATTTTGTTTATTAAAAAATAATAAAACAAATTAGACACGACATGTTTCGTTACACTGTAAATTTGTCAAGTGTGGTAGGTATCTAAACTGAGGTGGTGATTGAAACTTCCAAAATATAAACAGAAAAAGGACAATACAAAATAATTATGCTAATTTACATTTTACGACAGATAAGGTTTGTAAATGGTTATAATGTACCTAATTAAGGATAATAGTGGGTTTTTCCCAGTTTAAGTAATTAATAATCTTTTCTATTATTGCTTAGAGTAAATAACTACTTATTTAAATTGTAGGGATTTTTCAGAATAAATTAAGTAACGGTGAATTATTGGTTTCTAATTGATCATTTAACAAATTGCCTGACTTTTTTAATTTGTTAATCTCTAAAGATTCCAACAATGACAGTTTTTTACTTTTATTTTCTATGTGGAGTACTGAAAAATTATCATTAAAGTTATGGTTGTTATCTATTAAATGGGACGAATAGGCAGAATTGTGTTTTTTGTTTTGGAAATCTCTTTTATGTTCTTTGATTCTTGTACCAAACGTGCGTCCTGTTTGGCCTACATAACTATTTGGACAAGAACCTCAATCTAATTTATAAACTCCGCATTTCTTTGTCTTATCGGTTTTGTCTTTATTATTTTTAAGAAATTTATCTATTGTATTATTTGTTTTAAAAGCAATATTGATGTTTTCTTTTTTCAGAGCAGAACTAACTCTATCAGATGCTAGTCCTACGTAAGTAATGGTTTTGAAGTTTTTCTTAGTTTTTGTGTTTGTGGGGTAAATGAGAGATAATGCTTTTTTATGTGTTTTCTTTTTAAGAACTGAGTCTATAGTATTTTGTGAATAGCCATTATTTATGGCTATTTGTTTTATTATATTTAATTCTTTTTCAAAATCTTCTTTATTCATGGGTACGTTAACTAATCTATGTATCATACTATGGTATGCTGCTAGTTTTTGTAGATGTGGATGTAAAGATGTGTTATGAATGGTTATGTCAATATGTGAGGGCTTATGAAAAATTGCAAATTTATGTTTATTTTCCTCTCGTGTGTTTTTTAAATCTAAGAAATTAATGGAGTTATTGGTTTCTGTCTCTAAAGTAAATTGTATATTTTTATGGATGTTGTTGATAAAATCTAGAAAAATGCTTAATTGTCTGTCTGTTCCGGTGAAATATACAAGAATGTCGTCAACGTATCTGTGCCAGTATAAGCATTTTTTTAATAAAGTATGTTTACTGATTTTGTTTTCCAGATTGTCTAAAAAGATTTCTGCTAATAGAGGGCTCAGTGGACTGCCCATAATGAGTCCTTCTTTTGCTGAATATATTGAATTATTAAATTGAAAATAATTTTGTTCCATACAAGTTTTAAGGATTGTGCTAATTTCAAGAAATTTTGATATATTAGTGTTATTTTTAATTAGTAGATCTTCAACTAGTTCGACAGTTTCACTAGGAGGTACACTTGGGAAAAGATTTATAACATCAAAAGAGATTAATTTTGCGTTTTCTGGTATAGAAGTATTTTTTATTTTATTTATTAATTCTGTCGAATTTTTTATGGAAAAGGTAGGTTGAAATTTAGTGTGCTCTAAAATGACATCAAATAGTTTTTTGGAGATTTTTCTAGCTGGTGCGGTTACGTAAGAAACAACTGGTCTAATGGGATAATTTGGTTTATGCAACTTTATGAAAGAGTAGAGTTTAGGTGGAGAAGGGTTCATAACGTTGAGAAAATATTTATCTTTAATTGAGAATATGCTTTTAGAGGATTCTATAATATCTTTGATTTGTTTTTGGTATTTTTCTGTAGGGTTTTTAGTTAGGAGTTTATAGTTTTGAGAATTTAGAAAATCTTCCGTTTTTTGAATATAATCATCTGTCGGTATGGCTATTACAGTTTTTCCTTTGTCTGCTCGAGTAAAAATGATGTCGTCTTGTTCAGTCTTCTTTTTAATTGAGTTAACTAAATTTTTTTCATTAATATGTGGGTTTTTGGGTTTGCAATTTAAACAAGATTTTATAGTTTTCGAGAGACAATGTTTTGTGTAGTTAATATTATTTATTTTATTGTCTAATGCTAGTTCTGCTTCTATGCCTAATATTTCAAGGGATTTTTGGGTATTCGTACATGTAGTAAGATTGTGGTTAAAGCCTTTTTGAATTAATTCTGTTTCGTTTGTATTAAAATTTGTTTGGGTTAAATTCATGAATCTTGGAAAAAAATTATGATCTGAGAATTTTTGTACGTCACTGTTGGAATTGCATTCTTTAGAAATTAACTCACCGAGATTGTTTAACTGCCTGATGAACCTTTTTAACTTAAATTTATTATTATTTAGCAGAACAATAGAATATTTTAGGGCTTTTATTACTTTTAGTAAATCTTGTGATGCTTCTAACGTATTTTTTGTACAAAAATACAAGGTAAAATAAGATGTGGCCAATGTTTACAAATTGTGTTTACAGTGTCGTTTAGAATGGTTTGTTTTGGCTTCAAAGAATGTTAAATCATCCCGTATCCATTCTTAATAAATCCATGGTTGAAAGCATCTCCTAATACACGATAATTTGCATTTATTGTAAGAAAATCTGCTTCGCTTTAGGGCTATCAAAGTGCTGCTGACTTTCTTTAATGCAGATGCCAATTTTTGGGTCGAACTGAAAAACTATAGATTTAACAGCGTGAAAATGTTGATTGTAATACAATTCAGCATATAACCACGTTTCCCATCTTTTTATGATGGGCTGTGGGTGTTCGGTATTTCGGGGGCACAACTGGTGAAATTTTTCAATCCGTTGTGGAGATTTGGTAAAAACCTTTTTGGTGCTGGCAATTAGCATGTCAACATCTGGATACTTGCTTTGAATTGTTTCTGCCACTTGGTGAAAAGCATACAGTAAACAGGTTATCTCTCTATATAAAAGAAGAAACTGACTGAATGATTGATTGAGGTATCAACACTATCAACGTACAGCCCACACCGCTAGGGCTAGAACCTTAAAATTTTGCACAGAGGTTTCTTATATAACGTAGGTGGGCACTAAGGAAGGGTTTTTCAAAATTCAACCTCTGAGGGGGTGAAACAGGGGTTCAAACTGAGTATGCAGAAAAAATATGAAATGGTCCTATTAACTCGAAACTTCATAGAAGTACTCTAAAAGATAAATGTTTAAACCCGTGTTTCACAGGTTTTAATAAATTAACCCATAGGGGGTGAAATGGGGGTTCAAAGTTTGTAATGGAGTAAAATTGTTATACGGTTAACCTTAACCTTGATTGGCAATTTATCCAATAATGTTGACTCATGTGACATGGTCGTTATTTAATATATTTTAAGAAAACTAACGTGGGGGGGGGGGGGGTAAAAAGAAGCGACTGTCAATTTCATCAAAAACGTTAACTAATATATCATTTTCGGTGTTATTGAGGTCAGAAAATCCAATTTTGTCTAACAGATGCTAAAAAAGTTATCCGGGACGGGGGTAAAAGGAAACGGCTGAAAATATTTCCAAAAATGATAACGTTTCGGGGTTATTGAGGTCAGAAAAGCTAATTTCGTGTAACGGATTTTATAAAAAATAACTGCGGGGGGAGTAGGGGTGTTCGAATTGGAGATTGGAGATAAGATAAGGGGAGAAGAATAGGTTCCCTTAAAAAAATGTTTTATAAAAATGAACAAAATTAAGTTGACCATTTACCGTAGTCATAAATACTGTTTCATTTTTTTGATAAACAGGAAATATTTTTTAGGAGAAATAATTCATAAATACGACCTAACAAAATCTAATACTAATTTCATTTCATTTACCTATCTTTTTTAGCAGTTACCTGTGTCCGACCCCGATTTGTGCATCATGTAATATTGAAATCCCCCATGTATTTCATGTACTCATAATCATGACATCAAAATTACATTATTATCACCTATATCACGCGGACGAAGTCGCGGGAGAAAGCTAGTATGCAATAAATTAGGACACGAAGTTTTAAGCCATCTCACTGCTTTTACCATATACGCAGCACCGTCTGTAACTAACATTATAATACTGTTTGTATTAATGTTAAACTTTTCTAGAGTTTGCGTTGGTAGTTGTTGGATTGTTTTAGCGTTGCCTTTTTTTAAATCTTTTACTTGCAAGTAAGTATATCTTCGTAGGTGAATTCGGTGTTAATGTGCGCACTAAAATATTTCCCACTGGGTTATTTTTGGTATCTGCACTTTCATCAACTGCTATCCAATGATTTTTATTCTGTAATTCGAACCTAATGGTATTTCTCCTTTGGTGTTTGACACGAGAAAAGGCGTACCGTTATTGCCACTGGGTCGGTGGGGGCCACTTGTGCACATACTTTCTCCAAAAAGATCGCAAATGTTCGTTTTAAAGCACAACTATTAAATCATATATAAAGCCTCAATAAGGCATTTGCTGATGCCGGTTTAGTACATGTTTTTTTATTCTGAATATGTTGTCTACAATCAAAGGAACTCCAACCAATGATGCACGTGTCACAATGCGATGTAATTATTTTTGTACTGTGTACCAAAACGTCATAGAGCAACGAGGCGGCATCGCCATGGCTACGCTAAAGAAGAATGTATCCAAGAAGTAACCCGCCGTGACACCAATGTTTGCTACTGCGAAACTAAAAATAGTCGCTGTGCCGACGTGCTGCCGACGCACAGTGTGTTAAATCGACCATTTAGCACGACATAAGCGCCCAATGTAATTTTGCATTATTCTTTACATAGTCTAGCAATCTATATTTAAAACAGTCCTACTAAGAAAAAGGCAGTCAAAAAAATAATATATATTTATAGTTCTCGGTGAGAGGGGGGGCTTAACTTAGTGTTATTTTAAGATTAAAATCAACGCATTTCTGTACATCATTTTCAAAACAAAAAATTTGACACAGAACTTAGCAAATTTTTTACCAAACTTTTACATAAATACTGTTAATAATCAAACTGTTTTACAGTATAAAAACATTTTAAATATTAATGCCCTTCTCCTAGAAATTTTGGGGTTTTTCGATGTATCATTATATTTATGTATTTGTTTTAACTCGTAGAGCATACAAAAAAGTTTGTCGGAGTTTAGTTTAGTTTCCCTCTAAAAAATACAGAGTAGGATCCCTTTTAATAGAAAAGTAAAAAATTTTCTGCTCATAGGTGCCCATTCGAGACTTATGTGGCTTTAAGAATAGCTCTTTGGTTATTATCGACTTGACAAAAAAACCACACAATTTGTAGATGATCATAACTTTGTAAAATTTTTTAGAATTTAAATAACTTTAACATTTTGCCAAGGCTAAGGTTCAGAAATATTTACAATCGAATTAACGTCTCGTTTTTAGAATTCGGAAAAGAACTAAGAAATCTGTGCATTTTTTGTTTTTTTGGAGAACTCACCAAATAAAATACCAGCATTATTTCATAGCCTTAACTTACCGTATGTCCTGTTGTGGCTAAAATTTATAGAATTTTTGCAATATTTTGAGTTTGATAAAGAAGTTGTAAGTAAACGCTTTATATGCATCATTGCCCAGTACAGAATTCGTAACTAAGTAAGCTTTGATAACAATGTATGTATGGCGCTTGGCGTGATATTTGACATTGCTGAATCAATCCCAAAATTTGCGGGCCTAAATTATAATATTTACTCTATTTTAACTCAGTAGAGAAATTCTTAGCACTTACAATGAAATACTTAGAAATATTTACAATTTTTCGAAAAACAAAAATAAAAATTTTATAAACGCAACCACCTTAATTCTTTTAATATGGGAAACGAAATTTTCAAATAAAAACCAATAAGTTAGGTAAATTATTATGACTTTTAGAAGTTTGCAAAAATAATAAACATTCTGGGTCCATCAATAGTACTCTCGTAGACATTTAAGTACGTTTCACACATTGTTAATTTATTCATTAAAAACTACTATTTTTGTAAAGATAATTTCTTAAAAATGTAAAAATATATAGGGTGTTAAAAATCCAATTCAACGTCACACCCTGTATACGGTAAATGAGAAAAACAATAATTGATTAAGCACTAAATATCTTCATAATTTATCCAACTCATTAGTTTTTATTTAAACGTGTTATTTTCATACCAGTACTAAACAGTTAAGAAATACACGTGTCCGGGTGCAGGTGTATGCTTTTATAAAACATCATTCGGCACATAATCCAGTTAGTCTGAAAGTGTTCTCATTGTTTAGGTGGTAAATAAAATTATATGATATTATTAATTGAACATTGTTGGTAACTCTTTAATTTGTTTTTAAAACCCACAATGATATTTATTATTTACAGTTCTACAAAACTTACACCAAGCCGTACATTCAAATACCCTGTATAGTGTATATCTTGCTCTTTAATATTGTAATATCTGAATCTAAAAAGTAACATTATTATTTTTTCATGCTTCTTATAGCTATTACTTAATAATAAGTTTAAAATAATGTTGCATGTATTTTGAAATCCATAATTGTGTAATTAAGTTCCATAAAACATTACATTTTTTAATAAAAACTGAAGCCATTTTAATGACTGACTTCTTATTTACATTTTATAGCAAAAAAACATTCATGGCCCTCCTAAAAAATGTCATAGGAAATTAAAAAACATTAAATCAATGTTTAAATAATTATGTCGCGCTAGACGGTCGATTTACCACACTATGCGACGGTCGCTTTGTACTACCGATACAGCCCCGGAATTACATTTTGTTTTGCAACTCTGTAGTAATAACGTCGAAAACAAAATGATTAAAGGTGGGCTATTCTTATCCGGATTGTGTTTGGTAATAATTTGGATTGATTAATGCATGAGATAGGAGTACTATTTATTTATCTGAGTACGTACGTACGAGAAACTTCAAATAGTACAATCCATACAAAAGAAAGATAACAAAAAAAGAGAAGAAAACAATGTAAAAAGTACAAATGCGGTAAAACAAACTTATCCAGTCCACCAATACAACACATCAAAAAGTAGTCACTAATATCTTTCCACTGTTCGTTACCCCATTCCACAACAGGGATAAGAATTTATATAATTATATATTAAGATTGTCAATAGTATTTCTAATTTTATTTTTAAAAGTTACCGCAGAACAGTTAAGATTCAGGTTATATGGTAAGCATGTTTAAGTACGACATTATTCGGTTAATGGTGCCGTTTTTTCCAATATCAGTGCGACTAGGGTTTATGGAAAATTGTTCTAGTTGCCTCGTATGGCGATTTGGCCCTCTCAAATTTATCAAGGCCAAGAGGTCCGCGCAGTCTACCCCATTATTCAGCAGCTTGTTGCGAAAGACCAAGGTCAGTCGCCCTCTGCGTGTTTCCAGAGCA
The DNA here is from genome assembly GCA_963971165.1 of Philopedon plagiatum. Lineage (NCBI taxonomy): Eukaryota > Metazoa > Arthropoda > Insecta > Coleoptera > Curculionidae > Philopedon > Philopedon plagiatum. The sequence goes on along the minus strand of OZ020198.1, from coordinate 28,880,564 downwards.
CCCAGGCCCGATGCACTGAGCCGCTCATACGGTAATTGAGAACTGTCCACATTTAGTTTAACCAATAAGAACTTGACAAACTTCGATTGTACGCGTTCTATTCTTTTAATATGTGTGTTGTATAATGGAGCCCATATCAAGCAACAATACTCTTAGGTGGCTCCGTACCAGTGTGCAGTATAATATAGATTTAAGGACCTCGATGCCCCTGAAATCCCAGCACTGCCGCAAGACAAAAGCCTTTGCTGTAACATTGTCAATATGGGCAGTAAATATCAGTTCCCTATCGAAAATGATACCAAAATCACTGACCAGTGTAACCCTCGGTGGAAAAAGATATAACTTTACACTTGGTTGTGTTTAGTGCCATTTTATTATTCTCACACCATGTCAATAACTTTGTTATTTGATCCTGCAGCAACACGCAATCACTCGTGTTAGAGATGATGCGGTAAATCTTTAGGACATCGGAGAAAAATAGAAAGGAACAAGATCAAATCTGTAGGATAGATCATTCACGAATATCAAGAACAATACAGGACCAAGATGAGAGCCCTGGGGCCTGGGGTACCCCAGAATGAACCAGGATGTCTTTTGAGAGGTAGTTATTAACTTTGACGTATTGGATTCGGTTACGGAGATAACTGTTAATAACTTACTGTCAAAGTTTTTTTAGGTTTCTATTTATAATAACTTACTGTCATAGTTTTTTAGGTTGCTTTCAACTGTTTGATAAGTCTTTTATTATTCCGTTTGAATGTATTTTAATTATTAAAAATTAACAAACAATATTTAGGAATATAATATGTATATCCGGCATGTGATTACTATGGTAAAATATTTAGATTCGCAGAAATTAAACGAATTTATCTCAATAAGCCTTGAAATCGCATTTTTCCGTAGCAACAGAAATATACCGCAAAATATTCCACTAAAAATGCAACTAAAACCCGGATTTCCTCTAATACTTGTATACGCCATGCAAACATATAGTAAACAATGTATTGGAAAGTCGGCGTAACAAAATATTTATTTGGGCTTTTGTTCCATTTAAAATCTAAATTGTTTTCATTTGCCCCTGTGTTTGTGGTAAACAGATATTTTATATTTTTAAATTAGAATCATTTTATAAAAATGGATAACAATGTTTAGTTTGCCACCAAATTAATAAAACAGCTGCAAACTAAAAAAATACGTTTAATAAGCTATGAAAATTGTTATATTAAAGCAAATTTTTAAAACATCTAATCCATTACGATTCCTATTGGTTGAACGTTTCATTCTTTATAACCAGGGCCTATTTTCAACTGAGTTAGGTCCTAGGCTCTCATAAATTTTCGGGCCCCCTATTAGGATGACCAGAAAATTTTCGAGAGAAAATGAGTATAGGAATAACAGTAGTAAGAGGGTGAAAAATAAAGACGCAGGCGGCGCATTCGCCATTACCAAAAATTTAGCTGATGAGAATTTAATGAAAGTGTTTTAAAATGATAGAAAGAACTAAAATAAAACATAATATTCATTAAATATATTTAAAAAATATAATATTTAAAAATAAAACAAAGATATTTTTGATGAAACGATTGCCATTTGTCGAGTTGTGATTCGTTTAATAAAGATTAGCTTTGTTTTAGATTAGGTATAAAGATGTAAAAAATTATTCTAAACTGATCGATATAGGTTAAGGATATTATGATTTCTCTAAGAAAAAAAACTTCAGGAAAAAGTTGACATACGTCCCTGTTGTCACATTATTTCTAAAAATAAAACCATTTATTCAACTTAAAAATGTTTAGTATCAGAATTTAACAATGTGTTTTTCTAATATGTAATAAAACAGAAAATATTTTTAAAAATTTAAATTTATTTAATATCGAGTAATTCTACCTCTGTTGTCTATAACCGCTTGGGCTCATCGAGGCATACTTAGAATTAAGTGATTTAACTCAACTTGTTCCAAGGCATCCCATGAATCCGGAAGAACTTGCCTTAGTGTCTTTGCGTCACGAAGAGGCGGTTGACGTCCAATTACTGCTCTTCTAAGCATGTCCCAGACATATTCAATACAGTTTATATCTTTAGAGAGTGAAGGTAATGGCAAGTGATCAATTTCATCCAATGCTAGCTCTTCTAAAACTACCCTGGCTCTATGTGGGCGAGCGTTATCATCTAGGAATCTGAAATTGGGCTCCAAATTCCAACGGTAATCATTTACTATGTTACTAACGATGTACTTACTAAATGTCATATGTCATTGTGCATTCACAAATATGCCACTCCGTTCGGCCTCCGTAAAAAATTCCACCCCATACCACAGCACCGCCACCTCCGAACGGATGTACTTCTTGGACATATCGGTCATTAACTCATGAATTGGGCGGTCGCCAGATATGAACTGTATGTCTGTCATCACGCAGACAAAAGCAGCTCTCATCTGTAAACATTGCGGGCATTACGGTCTTCCACTTATCATGTCAGTTTACCCACCAAAGCAAACGTTGAGCTCTGTGATCTGCAGTCAAAGGAGGACAATTTTAAATGTGTATAAACATTATTTTTTCCAAAAAGAACATTAGGGAACATAAACAAGTCATTTTTTTTCTTTTGGGATTTTTTCTCAGAGAAACCACAATATCCTTCGATCAGTTTAATAAAAATAAATATTCTGGGAGATTGGGGACTTAGGTATCGTTATTTGATATTTTTTGTACTGATTTATGTGTTTACTATTTTGGGCCCCATTTTGTCACTGGGCCCTAGGCACGCACCTAGTGCACCTAATGGTAAAATAGGCCCTGTAATTATAACTCTCAGCTTCTTCTACGGAGGTGAAAATTTCATTAAATTAAAATTATTTCTATTTTCCGTTGAACTTCTCAATATAAATTATTTTATAAATTTAAGTTTCCCTCGTATTGTCACACATTTTTATAACAGCTTATCTTACACTCCGAGATAGTGTTTGTATTTATACTCAATTATAATCTTTTTCCTAAAGTCTTTAGTCTTTAGCCATTCTTGGCGGTTCTGTGCGAAATGTTTCGTTTATATGTAATATAATTTTTTATCTTTTGACAACTCACAAATACCGAAGCCTAACTGTCTCTGTGTACTGGAGAAGACCGACTCCCACATCCTGTAAAGATTTCACCTGCCTTTTATTTTTCATTCTGATCTAGGTGCCCTCCTACTATTGTGATTTTCGGGCACTTACCCTTTATCAGGCAAATTTTGGGTTATTATGTGATCGAGATCCGTAGTTCGAAGCCCACGTTAGGCTGTAAGTGCCGGTGTAGAAGGACTCTAGAGAACACCAGGATGATAGCACTTGTTAACAATATTCCTACCTCTTTACTTATTTTTCCACTAATCTTATATTTTGGCTCTATATAGATCCGTATTTCAATATGTAGTTCACTGATTTCAACATTTATTAACCCTTTATAGGGCAAAAGACTTTTTTTTTACTTTTTCGTTTATATTTAAAATGTGGGTTCTTTAGCTAATGAGAAACACATAGGTACCTGAATCAATGCAATATATTGCGTAGAAGTCAAAATTTTTCAAAATTTTGGGAGGGAATTAATTTTCCCAAAAGGTTTTTTGGAAAAAAAAAATTTGGGAAAATAATTTCCCACCTCTACAAAAATAAAAAAGACAAACATAATTTTAAATTGTTTTATTAAGAATATAACCACAAAAGAATATTAAGGTTAAAAGAATAATGTTTTGTAATAATTACAAAATAAGTCTACAGTATTCAAAAAGAAACTCTAACTCGGGAACATTATAGTATCAAATCACAGGTAACATTTATATCTAAGTTTAGAACATACACTTTTAAGTTTTATTACCAAAAAAGACCTTGAGGAACATAAGGTATCAAAAAACTTATTGTAACTCAATAACAAAAAATGTAGCGAAAACAACCAAATACAAAAATCCACTCCATTTTTTTGTAATAAAAAAAATAAGAATTAAGTTAATTACTTGTGTGAAATTCGGCAAAGCATCCTTTGCATAGTGCAACGTTGCATGCGGAGCATATTATGTTGCTACGCTTTTCTTTGGCCTTTGTGCTACATTGAGCACATCGTCTGTATCCTTTAGCTACTTGAGGCATATGTCTTCCCACATCGGATAAACGCAACGTATTTTGTACTGTTAAAACCCTACTTTTTTTCTTTTTAGCAAACCCTCTCATAGGCTCATAACCCCTTTTACGTTTACATGAAAATGTCTGTATGAGTTCGTTGACTAAAATAGACCTAAACTGAAGGTGGCTGATGGACTCTTCATTATTTTGCTTTTGCGCTTCTTTATAAACAATAAATGCATTTACTATTGCCATGTCGAGAAAGTAATAGAATAGTTTTACCCACCAACGACGCGATTTTCTTGCAACGCTATATGCCTCCAGCATTTGGTCCATTCTATCCACTCCACCCTTATACTTATTGTAATCTGATATAGCCCCAGGACAAGGAACTGGCTCTTTTTTGCCTTCTCCAGTGCGGCAATAACGGCTTGGCAACGTCTTGGCATGCTCTCTATATATAAGATTGTTAAACGGTTCCTGATGGATTTTAGTCCAGAGCCAAAGTAAAAGGGCTCTTAGCTGTTCAAAAGTTTCAACGGCCGGTCTATGATGATCCAGCCGTCGTTGAAGCATATCCCAAGCATGCTGGATGCAGTTTAGGTCTGGTGATAATGGAGGTAGTGGAAGTGCTGTATGCCATTATTTTCTAGGCATTCAAAACTGTCGCGATTCTGTGGGGTCTTGCATTATCGCCCAGAAAATGGAAATTTGGACCGATGCGGCATGAAAATTTGGTAGTACCTGATCGATAACATGACGCCTATACTGGTCACCATTCATGTTGCCCTCGCATGTGTGCAAGTCAGTAAGGCTATTATAACATATGCCTCCCCAAACCATAATTGAGCCCCCTCTATGGAGATAAACTCGTTGGACGGAGCGTCGATTTCGGGGTATTCTGGGAAGTGTCAAAACTCTCAACAGTACTCAACAGTAAATAGGACAGATCTCCATTCTTCCTCCCCGTAATGATAATCCCTTGCCCACTGTAATTTTTGCTGCATATGAACCCGGGTAAGTGGAGCCCGCCTCTGTGACCTCAAATTTACCACGATTAATCATCTTCTTATCGTTTCTATTGAAACCTGGATACTCGTGGCATTTAAAAACCGGCGAGACAAACTCCGGCAATTTGACAACGGCTCTCTTCTGGCATTTTAACGTTATGAACCGGTCTTGTACTGGAGTAGTTTTTCGTGGACCACCAATTCTAGGATTTTTTGATACTAAACCAGTCTCATTAAATCGAGCATTAGGTCTACAAATGACACTTAATTGGCTTCTTCAAATGTTAACTTACGTCTAACCATTATTTTTACGATATCAAATTTCGAGGAATGTCGAATAAACACTAGTATATGCTGTGTTACTGTATATATATATATATATATATATATATATATATATATATATATATATATATATATATATATATATATATATATATATATATATATATATATATCAACAACTTCAATACTTAGCAGTGAAGGCATAAAATGTCATAAAAAACACAAACGCATAAACTCCATGTAAATACCAACTAAGGTTGGCAAACTAATTAAACTAGAACTTCCCTCTCACGCAGAAATATTTTTTTGGAGTAACTACATCGAGTTTATTATTTACTTGACTTTTGCTGCCAGCGTGCGTTTAATTAAGTAAACAAATATGGCGAAGTTCAACTTCCGCCGACCTTTGCTTGTTTCAAATCTGGAAATAAATAGGAAATTGGCAATTTAGGAACAACCCCCGACAGGCTTTTATTGTTGGTGAAGTAAAGATGGCATTTGTATCATAATTTAAAGATATTTAGGATTTTAGTGTTACTAAAACGTTGATGGTTTTGAAGATAACACAGTATGAATTCGCCACCGCTGTCTTTATAGTTTTTTTTACATAGGTCCTTACAGGGTTATCTAAAAGTTCCTCTTACATTTTTTTGTCAATTTTTATAACTTGTGGTTCATAGAAAACACTTAGATGTGCGTGTAATACACAGCAAATGTTAGTTGATTGATTTATTTAAGGGTACCTACAACAGGTTAAGGTTTGTAGATCTCTGTACAGTAGCCTATAGGGATTACGATGATCTCTGTTATACTGGGCCTTGATAAAAAGTTTTCCACCTTTATCGGGTGAAGTAATTATTCACTACGTATCTGATGGAGGTCTCTTCCTGAGTACAAAGTTGGTTACCTAGTTGGTTTGTAAGTCTTCAACGAGTTAACGTTGCGCATTCACGCATAATATGAGAGGCTGGTTCCTCCCCTTTATTGCATAATCTACACAGGGGTTTATCTTGATACAAGCACATTATGTGCAAATGTTTCCTTAAGATATCCGTCTTTAGACTCGTCACAAGACTCAGCTGGTTCCAGCTAAATTTTAGGACCTCCATAGATAAAGGCCTTGACCCCGGAATGCTGTTCCAGTGTCGTAGTTCAATCTACCCCGCCAAACCGCCTCGAATCAGGGTTTTTGGTATTCGAAATGCATGCTCGAGATCTGGGAACTGTGCAGCAGATCCTCGCCCTTTATGTACATATGTATGTCACGGCACCTACGCAAAAGTGACTTGATTCTGGTTGGTTGACCAATGGTCAAAGGCACTGAAAGTAGTTCTAGACCAATTCCAAGTTAGTCGGATGACATGCCAGTGCTTTTCTCCTTAGTTACTTTGAAACCCTAATTTTTACTTTCTTCGCTAAATCAAGTAAACAAATTTCCTATCGAGATTTCTTCGAATGTTCGCATTTTCAGGTTCCTAGATTACGAAAAACATGGTTTGCCATATTCGTTAGTCTGCTTTTTTGCTCGCAATCATAACCTAACTTGAAATCGGGTATACCTTAGGTCGTAGAGAAGGTGAGCACCTTAAAAAAATTAATTTATTGCTATATGTGCATGCAACCTTTACTTCAACAAGGTCGCTTTTGGTTGCCTATACATAGAAAAAACAAAATTTTGTTTTTAGTTGTACGGTTTGTCTAAGAAATATTATTTTGCATATACATAATTAAAGTTGTTACTGTTGATGATGTAAGGTATCCTTTCGATACATCATACAGGTGGGGGGGGCACTTAAAAAAATGATCTCTGTTACTCTTATAACTTCAGACGGCAAGTTTAAGAAAAATAAAATAGTGCGTAGCTTTTTAGGAGCCCTATGAAGTTCCTTATAATGCAGAAAAATAAAATTCTATTTAATTTGGTTCAACATGGAATAAACATAATATAAATAAAATTTTATACATACATAACTTGTACCTTTAAATGGATAATTTAAATCTATCAGTCAGGGTGACCAAATTATAAAACATATACATACTGGGTGCCTACGAGTTTACTGGCCAGCTCGTTATTTTGTTAAGAAATAATATTTCGATTTGAAATTTTGGGAACTCGTATGGTTGCTTTAGATGCAGATTTTGAGTGCTCGAACATCTGACTATCGTTTCCGGTTCAACCGGAAATACAGTCCAGTTTGTTATTTTAAACGAAACATCCTGTATATTGTTAAAAATTTGATTCTACGTAAAATTATAATTATAAGACTTGTATCATACCCCATACCTATCTTTAACAGTTTTGAAGAAAATGGCGTTTGAAAATGTCGAGAGAGAAGCAAACTATACTGTTTTAACATAAAACAAATGAATATGCGAAAAGTTTAATATATTATTCTTACTTCTTTTTAGGGGCTTTGTATGCTTGTGTCATGACAATCTCACTTCCGGTGCAACCGGAAGTGCTACAAAATATGACATTCAGACACAAACTACTTCAATAATTTCAATTGAACGACCTACTTTAAACTCTAAATTCTAATTTATCTGACTTTTCTCTATAATTTTTGTATACACCATTCCAGGTCTAAAGTTGATAGTTCATGAGATATGGACAGCTAAAAATTCAGATGCATTCCAAATTTCAATTTTTCTAATATCTAGGCGGCTATGGAGATCATTTGTTGCTTGAACTGCTTCATGATCATAACCATGTCAATTTCCAATTATTTAATCAAGATGGCTATTAATACAAGACACTTGTCATATTTTCTGTTAATAATATCATCCCCAAAACAAATGAACAACGTGCTCAGGGAATGTCAAAGAGTTCGTCTTAGAGAAAACGATCAACACTTTGAACACTTAATTTATGGCTGATTTCTTATTTTTTTAAAATAAAAACCTAATAAAATTGTTACTTCAAGCACTACTCTGATATTATTAATTATGTGTATCCTTTTTACATTTTCCTAATGCAACAATTTTCAAACGCCATTTTCTTGAAAATTGTTAAAGATAGGTATCGGATATGATACATGTACTTAGAATTTTACGCAGAATCCAAATTTAAAAAAAAATATACAGGGTATTTCGTTTAAAATAACAAAGTTGAGTGTATTTCCGGTTGAACCGGAAACGACAGTCGGATGTTTGAGCACTCAAAATCTGTATCTAAAGGAACTATACGACTTCTCAAAATTTCAAATCGATATATTATTTCTTAACAAAATAACGAGCTGGCCAGTAATCTCGTGGTCACCCGGTATATCCCAATTTTTTTTTATAACGCCCGGCACGGTTAGTACTTGGATGGGTGACCATCTGGGAACGCCGTGACTCACTGCTTTCAACAAGAAAGGTTGTAGAGGAATTCTTCGTTGGTCGAGGAAATATCACCCCACACTTAAAGGGCTGGTGAAATTCCTACGGATTTTTCTAGCTCTGAATGTAGCGAGTCAAACTTTCCTAGTCACCCACTGTACATGGTACTTGGATTCGGTCTTCATGGGCTTTGACAATAAAAGAGGAATAACACGTAAATTTCGAGATTTGCACCTACAATATTGTACAGTGGCGATCCGTGGTCAGTAAAAGAGGTGAGGCCAAAAGTTATAATATGAAGCATATAGTTTTATTTAAAACACACATCAAAACGTAAAATATCATAAAACGGAAATCAAATGGCAAACTTAAAAACAAACTAAGAAAAATGCAAAATTATGTTTTATAGATTAAGTCTATCTTTCTGTTGCACTTAATCGCAAACGATCCTATTACTAAGTTATAAAATGAGTCAGAAGAATACATTTTAATTATTGAGCCTTTTCTATAGACACTACAGCCAAACCATTTAACATTTCTTGTGCAGTGGAATTTCTCGAATAAGTTTTATGAGTTTTAAAGCTGAAAAAATTTCTTTCAACTGAAATCGATGCTCCAGGTAGTGTTGGCTATTAAACATAACAATTTGTACATGTCTGATAAAACCTCATTTAGACCATTTTTGAACATGTTGTCTCTATAATCTCTGGCAAAGATAAGGAACGGAACTGTTTGTCAGCAAAAAAAATTGTAAGCTCGGTTTTGCATCGGTCTTTTTGGAAAAGATTTTTATATCTTTGAACTAAATTGTTAAATAACTGATTTAGAAATGATACGTCAAAATCGGCAAAAAGCGTTTGGTTAAATTAGGTTCAAAAATAATAACTTATTAATACCGTTAAATCGATCTGTAATTTGATTATTATCAAGCACTTCATAAAATAACGCCTGGTAAGTCAACGTTGTTAATTAGGTCCTTATTTTCGGTTCTTGCCCGTATACTTGTATAATAAATAGTACTTGTGAAGTAGGTCTCCCATTAGTAACAGTTTCATTTTTTTCACGTTGTGAACGCATAGAAAATGACGTTTGCCGCAGCAATAAAACATCATAAAATACGTAGCTCCGTTCTGAAATGAAATATCTAGTAAATCAGGAGGCCAAGCGCTTTACAGGCCTCTCTTCATTCTAAATTCGCGCTTGGAAGCAACGAATACGTGTACGCGTGGAAGTGAGTAATATAAACATACTAAATAAAGACAGAACCATTCACACTAGAGTTGATACAAAATACTAGGAACGCGTATTTTGTAACAGGTATTACCGCATAACGGGTAGGTACAGGTAACAGTTATCGATTTTACCAAAAATACTAGGGGCGTATTTAAATACTCATGTACGCGAACGCGATATTTGGCCTCGATGGAGTATCGGGTCGGAGTGACGCGTCGGCCGTTCAGCAGAGGAAATACGTGTAAAGTATTATTTACGTAAAATACTCTTGGTTAACAGCGGAGCAGCGAGCGCCGCCGGTCCCGATATCTGCCGCGGTATTTGGAATATTTTCAGTATTTTGATATTTGGTATAAAGTAATAGGTACGGTTATTTATACGTATTTCTCTGTCACGCTGTTCAGCTGTTATTTTCTAATTCTGATATTTTCCCCGAAAGGGCGATTCTGCACACAAGATATCAAGTACAGAATAAATTATTTTAATACTTATATTAGTATATATAGCCGGGAAAGAGCATGAAATAAATTAATTTGATTATTCAAGAGCAGTAAATAATTTATTTTGTTACTTAATAATCTTTTTAGTTGCATAATATGTGCCATAAAATTTTCTGTTGTAATCAAATTCATGTCTTTTGAAATAAACATATTTTTAGTTTAAACGACAAAAAGGATGGTAACGTAATAACTAGTATTATTAAGCAGTGGCGCACCCAGGGGAGGGGTTGGAGGGCTGCAGCACCCCCAGACCAACATCCTAGACACACAAAAATTTAAAAAGTGCACTACTAATTGAAGAAATCCACCAAATTGCAATATTCAGCACCCCCCTCCCCCCCCCGGAGACAAAATTCCGGGTGCGTCCATATGTTGTTACGTATAACAAGCAATTTAAATATTATAAAAATATCAAAACAAAGTCCACGTTTCCCACATAAAAATAAAAAACGATTAACTTTGAACGCAGAACCAGAACGCCGTCTTTATAAATCACAGATCAAATTTGTACTTTGTAAAGTACTAGGTAAAAAATAACAGGTATTTGGAACAGGTATGAACTTGGAACTGGAACGTAACGTACTTGTTACCGAAAAATACTAGTTTGTATCAACTCTAATTCACACACGTCCAGAGACGAGCTGCTTCGAGAGTCTAGCGCTCACCGGGCCTCTGCTGCACAGGCCGTTCTCTCATAGAAGAACTTGTTAACATACAGCGCGTACTGCGAATATCGCATGTGGTTCTCTTTTAGTCGAATATATTGTCGCAAATATTAGCGCTTCCCTTGTAAATAAAAGTGACTTTATAGACGTTTGCTAAACCTTTCGACCTTTATAATTGCCAAATTTATATAATAAATTTTAGATTTGAAGTAATGTGATGAAGAAGAGCAAAACAAAACATGTTAATCAATCTTACGAAAATTTTCATTTTTACATTTTAAATTAATTGTAGTGAGGCCGGGCCTCACCTGCCTCATGCTACCGATCGCCACTTATCATTTTTAAGAATAACAGATATTCTTCCAAATGAGCAGAAACTTTTGTATTCAGAACCAACCAGTACTAAAATCTTTACTTAATATGTTAAGTGCTAGTTGGTAGCAAACAATAATTATTAATTTTTATCTGACATAATACAGGGTAACCATATTTTTTTTTAAATATTTGTAAGAGAATTTGAGTTAAAGCAAATATTTCGAGAATTTTGCCATTATACCGTAGAGAAATTTATTTAAATGCTTGAAAATTGTTTTTCATTCAAATAAATTCGCTTCGAAAAGAGCTATGAAAGAAAACTAAACGAGTTCAATAGAGAGAAAAATTTCCTATATCCGTAGTCGTTGTCAGAATGTTTTCTATAAAAATGCTTTCTGTACGGGTCAGCATTGTGTATTCAGCCGGTATTGTACGTTTTACCGTTTTCAGTTCACAGTCCGGTACTTTTTCCTTAATCTGATTGGCCCCTTTTTATTATCCGTTTTATAGAAAGTCCTCTATACGGACGGTATATGGGCCTTTGTTAGGTAATATGGTCTAAATCACAATTTGATGTAGAAGGGATACTTAAGAAACATGGATATGAACTTAAAGGATAACAAGAACGGGAAGAGTGTAATTTGGTAGGGGAAATCGGGAATATATTGACACTTTGAAATACATAGTGCACTAAAGGAACAGAGATAATATAAAAGATAAAGAAATAAACTATAGAAGCTATCGCAATGGCATCTGCAGAGTAAAATAAATAACTGGTATATTTCAAGTGGAGCGTCGTGCTGTGGGGGTTTCGTACCACAATGTTAACCTTTTAAAACCATCAGGGGTCTTAAGGGGCTACTCTTAATTTAGTCAACTACATTTCCCCCACCCAGTTTTAATAATAGCTAATGTTAGACTTTCAGCTATGTGGAATATTTTTAGACTAACAACCTTTATACTCAAATAATACAGGCCAAAATATATAGTATGTCCACGAATGGGGTAGACAAGAAGATAAATGAACCAATAAGTGAAAGATACGAAAAAAGGTCATTCCTTGTAAAAGTTTTTGCTTGCTTTAAAAATAAAATCTATGATGCCAAAAATGTGTTTTTTGTACAGGGTATGCAAAAAAACGTAAAATTTGGTTAAAAGTAAAGTTACCCTTTTTTAAATTTTAATGCAAAACATTAGATAAAAAAGTTGATTTATATTTTTAAAGAATTGCAATCCAGATTTTCAAGTAAAAATTTGAAATTTCTAAATAACGCTTTTAAAATCAAAATTTTTCGAATTTACATTGTCATCTTTTTATTTTATTGCACTTTTGATAAATGTGACGTATTTGTCAAGATAATAAAGATGTTGTCTTTCGAACAAAGAATATTTGTAACTCAAAATCACAGAAATAGCGAGAATTGTTATCGCTACGTTACCGAGAAGTTTCAATAAAAGTTTACAAATGTAAAATTATGCAGAAGTTCAGTACATAAGTTAGTAATTAAATTAAAAAAAAAACTGGATCTGTGAGTTATTTAAAGAAGAAAAGATACGACTAAACCGATGCTTCTACAGTATTAATTTTTCAATCTGTTGATGAAAATCCTATTATGTCTTTAAGAAAACGAGCACGACGTTTACAATTGTGTAAAAAAAGCCATATTCAAAATGCATTTAAGGAAAATAAATTTGTCCTTTTAAACCAAACTTTGAAAGATGGAGACGCTGATGAAATTCAAAGTAACAATGTGAACTTTTATAAGCTGATAATGTACTCAGATCAGTCAACCTTCAGCACAAACGGCACTGTAGCTTCTCAGCTCAGTACTGGGGTAGAGAAATCCCTCTAAAAACATACATGTAAAAAAACAGACCAAGTTTTCGTCAGGACTGTGTGTTCTGTTATCTGAAAAAAAAAACTAAAATGTAAAAATTATTCCAAGTTCCTTGCCAACACGTTATAAGCAGTGTTTTGATTAACCACAGAAAAATATTGTGTGAACTGATAAATTTACAGACCAGGCAGGTTTTCATTAAAGAACTGAGCAATATTAAGACCTTTGATAGTTTAGTCTGTAAATTTATCAATTCACACAACATTTCTCTGTGCTTATCAAAACACTGATAATAATGTATAGGCAAGGAACTTGGCATAATTTTTACATTTCAGTTATTACACACAGTCCTGTCGAGAACTTGCCTGTGTTTTTTACTGTATGTTTTTGGTGGGATTTCATAATTTTTTGTTTAGATACTTATAAAACCAAATGATATTTAGTTATTAGTATACCGAGTGTCAACGAGATCACTTTCCGACTGCCATTTATTTAGTTTTTAATCAAACAAGATGAAACTTGGCAGGAGTCATAGGCTAATAAAAAGTCACTTTTCGAGGTACTTGTCAAATTTTGACGACTTAGCCAGAACTTTGAATTATCAAATGAGACACCCTGCAAATTTCTTGATTTTTGGAATCTAGAGATCATTTTACGTACAACTGTATTATTTATATTATTTTTTGTGTCAATTTAACATTTTTAAAGCAACTTTTTTCTTTTAATCTAGAGTGCCATGACCCACTTTAAATCGTTCTAATACAAGTTTACATCTGCACAAAAATACCTACATACATAATTTTATCACCTTTTATTTGTTTCACCAGAGCGTTCAAAGTTGACTAAATCACTTTTTGGATAACTTAAAAAAATTAAATACAACTATACCACTTTCATAGTATAATTAGATGTAGTTTTTAATACGAATCCAATGGTACATCAAATTATTAAAATTCTCTTGGATTTTCTAAAGAAAACTATATTTTATTGAAAAAGCCATTTTTTATGGTTTGATCAACCATGCAACTGCACGACAATCAAATATTATATCCGGTTAGCCATGAGAAACAATTAAATAATAGCTGTTTAAAATGTAACGGGATAAACCCTCAAAATATTGTTAAGTTTGCCATGGAAAACAATTGAATTCAGGATAAAGTTTTACGGAATTCTACAAACTTCCAGTGGCGGTTGGTGAAATTTCAAAGTTGTATATCTCTGTTCATACTTACAGTACCCGTACCAAATTTAGGGGTTTTAATAGTGAGCCCACTGGGAATGTTTTGGTAAAGAAAAAAAATATTTTGTAATTTGCGAAAAAAAGTTAAATTTTTGGTGCGGCCCTCCCAAGAAAACAATGAACACGTCTAGGTATTTGATTTATTTTCTTTCTAAACAAAGTTTACATCATTGTATCGACAGTTTGTAAATTTTGAGAGAAAAAAATGTGTTAGTAGAAAGTTATAGTCATGTCAATTTGTTTAAGCCTAAAATATAGTTGTACAAAAAATTCAAATGACTATAACTTTCTACTAACACATTTTTTTCTCTCAAAATTTAAAAACTGTCGACAAAATGATGTAAACTTTGTTTAGAAAGAAAATAAATCAAATACCTAGACGTGTTCATTTTTTTTTCTGGGGAGGGCCGCACCAAAAATGTAACTTTTTTTCGCAAATTACAAAATGTTTTTTCTCTTTACCAAAACATTCCCAGTGGGCTCAGTATTAAAACCCCTAAATTTGGTACGGGTCCTGTAAGTATGAACAGAGATAAATAACTTTGAAATTTCACCAACCGCAACTGAAAACTTCTAAACAATTATTTTTCTCTGTGGGTCCATGTCAATTATTTTGGTAATAACTAAATTAAAAGTATGTTTAACAAAAGCAAACAAGTCGATTTTTTAATTTATTTATGGCCAATGTGGGAAAACGCCGCCGAAGCTGGGAGAATGTATCAAGAAGAGTATCCTGATCGGATTAACCATCCAAGTATAGGCAATACATCATTTATTTAATTAGAAAAATGCGACGTGAGCTCGATGTTCGTCAGGAATTTATAATAAGTGAGAATATTGAAATAATACTTTTTTTAAAGACGCCGTTTAACCGGTGAGACATATTTGGGATTCTTAAAACACGAAATTGAAGAGTATTTGGATTTGGACGATCTACCCCTGGCGGTAACACAACAAATAGCAGGATGGGGCTCCACCCCATAATGCCTATGTGGTAAGAAATTATTTGGAAGAGACATTTGGGGGTCGGGTTATTGCCACCAATGGGTCAATATAATGGCCACCTCGTTCGCCGGACCTAACCTCACTTGATTTTTTTATGGGGTCATAGTAAGAACCAAGTCTACATTAGGCCCTCAGCAACACTGGAAATTTTAAAAAATACGGATACGGGATCAATTTCAAATTTTTACCTGAAAATCTGGAATAAGAATTTTTTTAAAATTTAAAACAACTTTTTTATTCAACGTTTTGCATTAAAATTTTAAAAAGGCAACTTTACTCTTAACAGGTTTTTGTATTTTTTGCATGCCCTGTACAAAAAAACAATTTTTTTCATCGTGGATCTTAGCAAAATTTTTTACAAAGAATGACCTTTGTTCGTATCTTTCACTTTTTGGACCATTTATCCTCTTGTCTACCCCATCCGTGGACACACTGTGTAACTAAGAGTTAGTAAAATATGCTAGTGTACCTTATTTTTCGTAATAATAAAGTTTTAGTTATTTATTTCCATTGCATAGTAACATTTAGAGTGATAGTGGCAACGCAGCTTTCTGCCCGTAGACCCTTTAATTCGTGGGTAAAATAGTTGTAGAAGCGTTATTCATTTTGTGTGTTCAGCGTTGCCTAGAAGTCGCAATTGGTGCTGTAGTAAGGTTTTTACTGTTTTCAAAGAATTTTCCTCCTAAACTTTGGAAAATGGTGCCCCAGTGTCAAGTATTTGGAAACTTGGACTTTTTCATTCGGAACTGTCTTTTCAAAGGCTTGCTCTGGTTAAATACAGATTGCTTGGGAAGCCATAGCAGAGAAAAATAAGACAGCGAGAATAATATCTCTTCTTCCCGCCAGCTCGACCACGCTATGGCCTTCAAACGACAACACCCCGAGATTGGCGCGTAGAATTCTCACAATACACCCCGACATTAGCCAGTGCGGTAGCAACACGGCAAGCAGAGAGAGTTTTCTGCGGCGCGTCTCAATACTCACTCTCACTGTGCTTTATAATAACCCAAAATCTGCAGTGCACGACCGTGGCAGCTTATTTGAACGTCGGTTTCGAGGTCATCGAAAGCAAATCCTATTTATGAATGAAATCGGTACGAGATATTATTCTCTCTGTCTTATTTTTCTCTGGCCATAGCGACGTTTCGTGGAGTCGGATTTTTAACGTTATCTCTCTAATCTTTCCTTTGTTCTACACACGAGCAATGTATATAAAAAAAGAATCCCTGAGAAATTTTTTCGGTCTATGGGTAATATATATATATATATATATATATATATATATATATATATATATATATATATATATATACGGTTATGATAAAGAAACGGATCAGCCTTTTATATAGAAAACCGTCGCTCGGACCCGTCAAATTAATTTTTTTGAAATGCATTTTTTTTTTGAAACAACATTTGTACAGGGTAGATCATAAAAGTGCTACATGTGTCAACTTTAATTTTTTTAATGAAACATATGGTATATTTTTACATTTCTATATTATTCGACATTCAATTCTAGACATTTTTCATTAATCATGCCCTATACTTAGCTTCAGCCGTTTAGGAAATATTAACAATTTTAAATTTTTTAACAATTTTAAAACAAAATAAACAAACAACAAAGAATGAAAAGAAACTATTTTATAAGATGTTGAAAATGTCCTCCACCAACTGTTCTGCAGTAGATCAATCGATCTAGAAATTCCTGCTGTACATTTATTACTACTTGTGGAGATATTTCTCTTATTACTCGTCGAATAGACTCCTTCAGTGCATCTACCGAGATGGGTTTAGATTTATAAACTAAATTTTTGACATAGCCCCATAAAAAAAAGTCCAGTGGATTAAGATCAGGTGATCTGGGTGGCCACTCTATGGACCCCCGTCTACCTATCCACCGCCGCGGAAAAATTGTATTTAAGTACTCCCTTACATGAACAGCATAATGCGGGGGAGCACCATCCTGTTGAAACCATAAGGTTAAACTTGGTAAATCAGGATCATTATCATCTGGAAATAGAGTGGCAAGAGCTGGAATAAGATCATTTTGAAGGAAATTTAGATATCTTTCTCCAGTGAGACTCTCAACAATGCCCGCCCAAACATTAACCTTTTCATTATACTGGGTGTGATTTTCTATGTACCAATGAGGATTTTCCTGTGCCCAGTATCTGTAGTTTTGTCTATTAACCTGACAATTTAAACAAAACGTAGCTTCATCTGAAAAACAAATTTTTTGGACAAATCTTGCGTTATTATCTGTTAGCTCAATCATTATTTCACAAAATTGGTCTCGCCTATCAGGATCATCGTCAAATAACTCTTGTACAAATACTGGTTTGTATGGATGAAACTTCTCTTTTTGTAAAAATTTAGATACGGTGGTTTGGTGAATATCGTAGTCCCGTCCAAGTTGTGTGCTTGAGCTATGAGAATCTTCCTGTAGTGATAATAATATGTTTATTTTTTTCTCCTCAGATATACCAGGACGACCACTTTTAGCACTATCTTTAATAGTACGGGAAGTTCTCCACTTACTTGCTACCCTAGACACTGTTGATCGGGCAATAGGCGGGCGATTTGGGTATTTTTCATTAAGCATATCACGGACTTCCCTATGACTTTTACTTTTATCTCCACAACCCAACATAATCAAAATTTCAATGCGCTCATCTTCGGCTAGACGCATTTTGATGAAATATCAGCAGAGCAAAATTGAAATTTGATTAACATTCACTGACATTTTTTGACGTCTCAAACGTAAATAAGAAATTGTCACAGTTACAAGATTGTGACTTAAGTTTAGAACGTTGATGTCGAGAAACATACCAATGGTGCATACCAGCATTAAAGTGTTAATATTTCCTAAACGGCTGAAGCTAAGTATAGGGCATGATTAATGAAAAATGTCTAGAATTGAATGTAGAATATAGAAATGTAAAAATATACCATATGTTTCATTAAAAAAATTAAAGTTGACACATGTAGCACTTTTATGATCTACCCTGTACAAATTTAAAAAAAAAAAAAGCATTTCAAAAAATTAATTTGACGGGTCCGAGCGAGTTTTGATTAAATGGGCGGTTTTCTATATAAAAGGGTGATCCGTTTCTTTATCATAACCGTGTACATATATATATATATATATATATATATATATATATATATATATATATATATATATATATATATATATATATATATATATATATATATATATATATATATATATATATATATATATAAGAGAAAGAAGAATCTTGGCTTTGCGGACTGTGGAAGTGTGTTCCTCTTTTGCATCAAAGTACGGGGAGTCCAAGAAAATGGACAACCCCGGGCCGGGTAGACCATGACAGCTGTTTCGTCCTTGTTAGGACTCATTCAGACAGCCATAACCCAGTCGCATCGAGGCAAACGGTGCTACTGTATCTTAAATCCGTTTTGCAGAACACAAGCAGGAAATAACATACCATAACGCCACCTAGCAGGTGCTGGCTCTAATGCAAAAGCAGAACACACCGAAAAGGTAGAATCTAAGGGCGAACGCGGCATCTCTAGCTTATGAGAAACGCATTTTCGCAATTTCGCCCAACTCGTCCGCACATTCGCGCAGTACGAGGAGGGAGTCACGACGACCTCACCAGAAAGACGCGTAAACCCTTAACAAAAGGTCAGAGTAGATATACAGCAAGAGTTCTGGCCGAAAATCCCATGTATTTTCTTATGGAGGTTCACTCTGCATTTTTTGGTACACGACGCCTTCAGGGCGTGGTCCAAAATTAGGCGCCGCGACGCCTCAGAGGTGATGTTCGTCTTCTTAGGCACTTGTACGTTAGATACTTGGGCATGAACTACTCGGGCATCAACTACTCGGGCATCAACTACTGGGGCATCAACTACTTGGGCACTATCTATTTGGGGACCTAACTACATCGGACATTAGCTACTGGGTAAACTTCTACATATATATCTATATTAGGCTGTTTAATGTTTGGTATTCTTCTTCTTCTGCTTCTTCTTCTTCTTCTTCTTCTTTCTGCAGTTTTTATTCACGATGACGTCACAAGCGTTTTAATCCTACCTAATTAAATGTATTTATTTCGTAAGTCGCGTATGCACTGAAAAAACTTTTCTGTCCAAGGCGCGGATCGAACCCGCACACCATGTGTATAAATTTCGCACTATATACGTTTCCCAGCTATAGAAGCAAGTACGCCACGGTACCTAGTTGAATAAATAAACATGGAAAATGATATCTTCCGGGAGTTTGGACGTGACGTAGTAGGTATGTTTTATGTATTTTAGGTGGATAATAAAATAGTTTCTTTATATTTAACATGCATCGCGTGTGCCAGCCTGTGCACTCGCAGCCGGCAACAGGGTAATAAGTCGTTTGGAAAAAAAACCGAAGAACCTCGTGATATGCGCATCACTTATATCATGCCCTAAGCCCCCGGGGCTCAGTGTGATACTTGACGTTCTAGAAGCTAGATGTACCACGTCTCCAGAAACAGTGGAGGGTCCGTTTTTAGCTGTTTTAGCTGTTTTTAGCTGTTTTATAGCTGTTCAGGAGTTGTTTTCAGAAACAGGATATGTTTTTTAGCTGTTACGTGGTTGAGCAGTTAGACGTTTAAGTGGTTTTCCAGAAACTGGGTCTGTTTATTAGTTGTTTTAGCTGTTGAGCGGTTAACGCCCGGTTGCTGTCCGGTTGTTGTCCGGTTGCTGTCCGGTTGCTGTCCGGTTGCTGCCCGGTTACTGTCCGGTTAACGTCCGGTTGCTGTCCGGTTAACGCCCGGTTGCTGCCCGGTTGAGCAGTTAGACGTTTAAGTGGTTTCCTGAAACAGGGTCTGTTTATTAGTTGTTTTTAGCTGTTTATTAGCTGTTTTTAGCTGTTTATTAGCTGTTTTCCAGACACAGGGTCTGTTTTTTAGCTGTTTTTCCAGAAACAGGATCTGTTTTTTAGCTGTTTTCAGAAACAGGATATGTTTATTTAGCTGTTAAGAGGTTGCGGATTGTTCAAGTTTCGAATAATTTTGTACCACCGGCTATAGAACATTTGTTGAGGTTAGGTTTGACTGTTTAAGGTAATGAAACATATAAAGGACTTAGTTTAATTCTTTATTAAAAACATTTAGATACATTTCTGTGGATAATTTTTCTATTAGTTTTAAGTTTATCTGTAGCGTTGGAAAAGTATAGGTGTGTTGTGCTTTTTTTAATCTTCGTTAATATGTAAGTAGGAATAACAAGAGTTTTTAGAGTCTTTAGCTGTTCCAAACAACTATAATTTCGATTTGAGAATCCGAGTAAGAACGATAAAAGTTCAATGTTATAGAATTTTCTCGAATATTCTAGTACTTTCGTTTTGAATTTTCCGATTTAGGGAAAGCACCCCAGCTTCTGAACGTACTCTAAAACACTTACGGCCATCCATTTTGTTACGGCATGTAAGAGAGAGAAAGAGAGAGAGCGAGAGCTAATTTGATGTTCTAGAATTTTCTCTAATATTTTAGTAATTATACCTTCGAATTTGTAGATTTAAGGAACGTACCCCAGCTTCTGAACGTACCTTGAAACTTTTCCATATATCCTGTGTGTTGTGGTAAGTAAGACAGAGATAGACTTAAGATTGGGAAACCTATAACTGTTTGTTTTGTTACAGATAGTTTCTAATAATTGATCAAAGTTTAGGAAACAGAATATTTTAGCTCTATACCTATCTTAAACTTTTACTGCATACTAAACCTTAAACTCTTTTGCAGGACTTTAGTCGGTTTTCGGAACGCACCCTATTTTCTGAACGCACCCTAAAATTCTGCTTTAACAAACCGGACCGAGGTTATAAATAGGGATCAAATTTAGGCTCAAGCTCATTAACGTTGTGTGCGTTCAAGAGAGTAGACGTGCGAGCTCCAGTCTTTAGTATTCTATCGTTAAATATTCTTCCAGCTGCAGAATGTCTTTTGCTGATAAACTGGTGGAAAGTATCAAGATTTTGGTTTACAGCCCCTCTCTTAATGGAAACAAGAATGCAGTTAAAGATGGTTTAAAGCAATGTGCACAGGCTTCGAAATTAATAAATAGAGCATTGAAAAATACCGCGACAATAGGAACAAAAAATAATTTATTAGCCTGCTTAGGTCAGATCAAATGCTTTAGAGGAATGTTTAAAGCTGAGAAAGTTACTGGTTCTGGATCTATACCCAGGAAGGAGACTGCTACACACCGAGTGAAATGGGAGGATCTTTACTCAGCCTTCCAATCTCGAATTAGGACAGGCGTTGTCATTAATCTCAAGCATGCTGATGTAAAATCATTCTTGGAGGATGCTTCTGCCCTGTTTAAAAGGAGGATTTAAAACGCGCTGAAGAAAGACGATGCCTTGAAGGTTAACGCTGTGTTGTGTGGAGAATTTAAAATTCAAAAGACCGATAAGGAATTGTGTGAAAACAAGTATCTAAACACCGCTAACGCTCCAATCTATAAAGATACAAATTTAGACATATGGTTTGTCGAAAATATTCTACAACCTATATTAACTGACTTAAGTGAATTTCAGGAAAAAGACTCCAATTGGGCGCTATCCCGCGTCGTTAACTTAATGATTAACATAAACAAATTTAATCCATTACGAGTTGGAAATTATATCGAGCTTCCAAAGCCTATTGCCCGAAGAAAGGCTTGTATTAATGTACAAAACAGTGATGATTTGTGTTTTGCTTGGGCAGTTGTTTCCGCCGTGCACCCCGTTAACAAGCATTCTGAGAGGACTTCATCATACCCAAACCCAAAGGATGTGCTTAATTTAGCAGGGATACAGTTCCCCATGACAATACGGCAGATTCCGCGATTTGAAAAACAGAATCAGATCTCTGTAAATGTGTATAGATTAGAAAAGACGTCAAAGAAGAACTTTCAGATACTACCACATTATTTGACCAAGGATAAACTAGAAACACATGTAAATTTACTCCTAATTCAAGATGATTACCTAACCAAGGATAGCTACAATGATCTGTCCCCAGTTAAGCTTCATTACGTTTGGATAAAAAATATGTCTCGTTTGTTGTCATCACAACTTAGTAAAGAAAATGGTCAAAAGTACCTTTGTGATCGCTGTTTACATTACTTTCGTTCTGAAGAGAAATTCTGCTTGCATACCAAAGATTGTTTAAAACTAAACAATGTTACCGCCATTCCACAACCACCAAAAGAAGATAAGAAGTGGGTTGAATTTAAGGACTTTAAGTACAAGGAAAAGGCGCCCTTTGTAATATATGCTGATACCGAGTGTTTGCTGGTTCCTGAAGTAAGTGACGTGAAGAAAAATACACAAAATTTGCAAGAACATGTTCCCTACAGCGTCGGGTATTACGTTAAATGTCAGTATGACGACGCATTATCATTTTACAAGTCATATACTGGACGGGACTGTATGGAGTGGTTCGTAAAAGAGCTTCAAGATTTTGCAGAAGATGTGGAAACGGTGTTTTTATGTGATCTACCCATGGATAGCTTAACACCCGAGGAACAAGAACAATTTGATAATGCTAGCATTTGTCATATATGTGAAAAGCCCTTTGTAGCCGGAGAGAAAAGAGTTAGAGATCACAATCACTTCACGGGGAAAATAAGAGCCGCCGCCCACGAAGCTTGTAATCTAAATTATCAGGATGACTGCACCATACCGGTCCTGTTTCATAACTTGAGTTGTTATGATGGTCATATGGTTATTAAAGCTTTAGCTGAGGTAGAGGGGCATATTGATATTTTACCGGTCAACAAAGAGAAATACATCTCTTTCACCAAACCTATTCCAGATAGCTTAATTAAATTCCGATTCGTCGACAGTTTTAGATTTTTATCGTCCGGATTGGATAAGCTGGCTGCAGATCTCCCTGATTATCCAATTCTTAGGTCGGGATTTGAGAACCTAACAGAAGAGCAGTACTCGCTATTGTGTCGAAAGGGCGTATTTCCATACGACTTTATGGATAGTTGGGATAGACTTGAACAAGATAAACTACCAACAAAACTTGAATTTTACAATAGCTTGAGCGATTCCTCGATCTGTGATGAAGAGTATGCACATGCGCAAAGAGTGTGGAACAGTTTTAACTGCAAAACAATGCGTGAGTATTCAGAGTTGTATATGAAGACTGATATTCTACTGTTGGCTGATGTATTTGAAAAATTTCGCAATATATCGCACAAAACATATGTGTTGGATCCAGCATGGTCATATACTTTACCTGGTTACGCCTGGCAAAATATGTTGTTTCAAATGCAAAGATCAAATAACACCAAGCTCGAGCTTTTAACTGAACTAGACATGATATATTTTGTCGAAAAAGGTATTCGCGGTGGACTTAGCCAGTGCTCGAAAAGGTATGCTGAAGCTAATAATAAATTTTTACCTGATTATAATTCTACCAACGAAGACTCATATTTAATGTATTACGACATTAATAATCAATACGGCTGGGCGATGTCGCAGTATCTACCATACGGAGGATTTAACTGGCTATCTGACAGTGAAATTTCTCAACTGAATATTCAAGATGTTGCTGATAAAGCAGATATTGGCTATATTTTGGAAGTAGATTTGGAAATACCAGAAGTACTTCATGATAAATTTTCCGATCTCCCACCCTGTCCACAACATGCAACACCTGAAGGATCTAAAAATGAAAAACTTTTGGCAACGCTGTATGATAAATCCGAATACGTCTTTCACTATAGAAATTTACAGCAAGCTTTAGCATTGGGAATAAAAGTAACCAAAATACATCGTGTTTTAAGTTTTAAGCAGTCACCTTGGCTAAAAGAGTATATTGACCTCAACACTAGACTTCGTCAAGCTGCCAAGAATGATTTTGAAAAGAATCTGTTTAAATTAATGAACAACGCGGTATTTGGGAAGACCATTCGAAATCATTCTAATGTAAAATTGCTAACTAAATGGGATGGTAGATATGGCGCCGAAGCTTTAGTATCAAGGCCCGAATTTAGAAGCAGTACTGTTATAAGCGAAAATTTAGTTATTATTGAATTGGCAAAAACTAATATTTATTTCAACAAACCAATCTATGTGGGTATGAGCATTTTGGCTTGGCCAAGACAACCATTTATGACTTTCACTATAATTATATGAATAGAACATTTGGGGATCGTTGTCAAGTTTTATATACTGACACAGACAGTCTTATTTACGAAATTAAACATGAAAACGTTTATGATGTTATTAAAGAAGATTGTCATCAGTATTTTGATACCAGCGATTACCCTGAAAATAATGTATATAGGATTCCGAAAGTTAATAAGAAAGTTCTGGGTATGATGAAGGATGAAAACAATGGTCGAATTATGACACATTTTATTGGACTTAGATCAAAAATGTATGCAACTAAAGTTCTGTACACACCTGAAGAAATAGAGACATCAGGTATTAAATTGGAGAATGCTAATAAGGAACGCGTTGATATAGATAGAGCATTGGCGAACTTAGGTATAACAAAAAAGATTAAGGGTATAAAAAAGTCTGTAATAAAAGCCGATATTACATTTGAGGACTATGTCACCTGTTTGGAAACTTTTACCGAAAAATGTATTTCACAAAAACTAATTAGATCTAGGCAACATGAACTCCACACAATACAGCAAACTAAAATAGGATTAAGCCCCCATGACGATAAAAGAAGAATATCGAAGACTTCACCTACTACATTAACTTGGGGGCATTATAGCATAATGGAGGAATAGGATCAAGAAGATGAGCAATTTTTACTTGCTGATATATAAACATTTTAAAATGCTTATAAATATACATTGCAAATATGTTTGGTTTTAAAATAAAGAGATGTTTAAAAGTTTTTCGTTTAATTAAAAACTATGGTTTTTGCTTTCAAAATATTTGTTTTTATCCTTAAAAATCGAAACTGGAGCGCGCTTGAGGGTTCTACTAGCGAAAGCGACAAAATCCAAAAGCGGCCCACACCGTTGTTTTCCCAAATAGGTCTTTTGAAAGTCCGTATACATCTGATAGGCTTCTGTAAACTGTCACCTGTCACTTATGAAACACCAAAATTAAAATTAAAAAATACGTCACGTGTTCGGGGCGTTGTCAGAAGGCGTTTAAAAAAGAATGGCGTTTGCATTTGTGTTGTCTATCGTCGGTGTGATATGTTTTATACGTAAGTGTAACGTTTGTTTTATTGTTGTGTAGGTGTTCGCGTTTTGTGGGCGTTGTGTCGAGGTGTCGACGTTTTGTAGTCGTAGTGTAGACGTTGTGTAGACGTTGTATAGACGTTGTGTAGACGTTGTGTAGACGTTGTGTAGACGTTGTGTAGTCGTTGTGTAGACGTTGTGTAGAAGTTGTGTAGACGTTGTGTAGTCGTTGTTTCCAGAACCAGGAGGCTGTTTATTAGTTGTTTTCAGAAACAGGGTGTCTGTTTTTAGCTGTTTTCCAGAACAGGGTCTGTTTATTAGCTGTTTTTCCAGAACAGGGTCTGTTTTTAGCTGTTTTTCCAGTACAGGGTCTGTTTTTTAGCTGTTTTAGCCGTTTATTAACTATTTTCCAGAATCAGGGTCTGTCTATTAGCTGTTTTTCCAGAACAGGGTCTGTTTTCTAGCTGTTTTTAGCTGTTTATTACTGCCTGTTGGAATTTGATTTATTTTTTTAATACATGTTACAGTAATATTTCATTTCTACGCCACTGAGAACTTCCGTACGGGTCTACAATCAACTTTGACATCACAGAGGCATTCCCCAGGCTCCAGCTCATTCTTCTCACCTACACTGATTAAGAGACAACCTCAGATAGACTCAGCAGCACATCATTTCACAATACATGTTACAGTAATATTTAGTTTCTACGCCACTGAGAACTTCCGTACGGGTCTACGATCAACTTTGGCATTACGTAGACATTCCCCAGACTCCAGGTCATGCTTTTCACCTACACTCATTGAGTGACAACCTCGGATAAACTCAGCAACACTGTATTTTTCAATACAGGTAACTGAAATATTTTATTTCTACGCCACTGAGAGCTTTCGTACGGGTCTACAATCAACTTTGGCATTACGTAGACATTCAACAGACTCTACCCCACTTTTTTAGCCTACACTCATTGAGTGACAACCTCGGATAGACTCAGAAACACTGTATTTTTTAATACATGTTACAGTAATATTTCATTTCTACGCCACTGAGAGCTTTCGTACGGGTCTACAATCAACTTTGACATTACGTAGCCATTCAACAGACTCTAGCCCACTTTTTTACCCTACACACATTGAGTGACAACCTCGGATAGACTCAGAAACACTGTATTTTTTAATACATGTTACAGTAATATTTCATTTCTACGCCACTGAGAGCTTTCGTACGGGTCTACAATCAACTTTGACATTACGTAGACATTCAACAGACTCTAGCCCACTTTTTCACCCTACACTCAATGAGAGACAACCTCGGATAGACTCAGCAGAACGTTATATGTTAATACATGTAACTGAAATATTTTATTTCTACGCCACTGAGAGCTTTCGTACGGGTCTACAATCAACTTTGGCATTACGTAGACATTCAACAGACTCTACCCCACTTTTTTACCCTACACACATTGAGTGACAACCTCGGATAGACTCAGAAACACTGTATTTTTTAATACATGTTACAGTAATATTTCATTTCTACGCCACTGAGAGCTTTCGTACGGGTCTACAATCAACTTTGACATTACGTAGACATTCAACAGACTCTAGCCCACTTTTTCACCCTACACTCAATGAGAGACAACCTCGGATAGACTCAGCAGAACGTTATATGTTAATACATGTAACTGAAATATTTTATTTCTACGCCACTGAGAGCTTTCGTACGGGTCTACAATCAACTTTGGCATTACGTAGACATTCAACAGACTCTACCCCACTTTTTTACCCTACACACATTGAGTGACAACCTCGGATAGACTCAGAAACACTGTATTTTTTAATACATGTTACAGTAATATTTCATTTCTACGCCACTGAGAGCTTCCGTACGGGTCTACTAATGCTTCTTTTCCATTTGAAACCACCCGCGTACCACCATTATCTACGGTAAGCTAGTTAGCTAACCATTGATGAAACTGAAGAACCAACTTCATAGTCAGCGTATACTAATGCTCCTCTTCCATTTGCCACCACCCGATCACCACCATTATCTACGGTAAGCTAGTTAGCGAACCATTGATGGAACTGAAGAACCAACTTCAGATTCGACGTCTACAAATGCTCCTCTTCCATTTGACATCACCCGATGACCACCGTTATCTACGGTAAGCTAGTTAGCGTAGTAGTGATAGTAGAGGGTTCCCCCACACCACACTGTCTGCGTATGCGCAAGAATTGTGCACATCCGTCAACCCCAATTCCCGGTACCGAGACTTGGGTTTGATGTGGTTTACTCGGTACCGGAGTTGGGTTTGATGGATTCGCTCGGTATCGGGGTTAGGTTTGCGCATGCGCATACACAGCAAACACTCGGTATCAGCATATATTACAAAGGGCGCCTTTTCCTTGAACTTAAAGTCCTTAAATTCAACCCACTTCTTATCTTCTTTTGGTGCTTGTGGAATGGCGGTATCATTGTTTAGTTTTAAACAATCTTTGGTATGCAAGCAGAAATTCTCTTCAGAACGAAAGTAATGTAAACAGCGATCACAAAGGTACTTTTGACCATTTTCTTTACTAAGTTGTGATGACAACAAACGAGACATATTTTTTATACAAACGTAATGAAGCTTAACTGGGGACAGATCATTGTAGCTATCCTTGGTTAGGTAACCATCTTGAATTAGGAGTAAATTTACATGTGTTTCTAGTTTATCCTTGGTCAAATAATGTGGTAGTATCTGAAAGTTCTTCTTTGACGTCTTTTCTAATCTATACACATTTACAGAGATCTGATTCTGTTTTTCAAATCGCGGAATCTGCCGTATTGTCATGGGGAACTATATCCTTGCTAAATTAAGCACATCCTTTGGGTTTGGGTATGATGAAGTCCTCTCAGAATGCTTGTTAACGGGGTGCACGGCGGAAACAACTGCCCAAGCAAAACACAAATCATCACTGTTTTGTACATTAATACCAGCCTTTCTTCGAGCAATAGGCTTTTATAGGCTTTTTTTTATAATTTCCAACTCGTAATGGATTAAATTTGTTTATGTTAATCATTAAGTTAACGACGCGGGATAGCGCCCAATTGGAGTCTTTTTCCTGAAATTCACTTAAGTCAGTTAATATAGGTTGTAGAATATTTTCGACAAACCATATGTCTAAATTTGTATCTTTATAGATTGGAGCGTTAGCGGTGTTTAGATACTTGTTTTCACACAATTCCTTATCGGTCTTTTGAATTTTAAATTCTCCACACAACACAGCGTTAACCTTCAAGGCATCGTCTTTCTTCAGCGCGTTTTGAATCCTCCTTTTAAACAGGGCAGAAGCATCCTCCAAGAATGATTTTACATCAGC
Source organism: Philopedon plagiatum (assembly GCA_963971165.1). Taxonomy (NCBI): domain Eukaryota; kingdom Metazoa; phylum Arthropoda; class Insecta; order Coleoptera; family Curculionidae; genus Philopedon; species Philopedon plagiatum. The sequence goes on along the minus strand of OZ020198.1, from coordinate 28,851,532 downwards.
ATGCTTGAGATTAATGACGCCTGTCCTAATTCGAGATTGGAAGGCTGAGTAAAGATCCTCCCATTTCACTCGGTGTGTAGCAGTCTCCTTCCTGGGTATAGATCCAGAACCAGTAACTTTCTCAGCTTTAAACATTCCTCTAAAGCATTTGATCTGACCTAAGCAGGCTAATAAATTATTTTTGTTCCTATTGTCGCGGTATTTTTCAATGCTCTATTTATTAATTTCGAAGCCTGTGCACATTGCTTTAAACCATCTTTAACTGCATTCTTGTTTCCATTAAGAGAGGGGCTGTAAACCAAAATCTTGATACTTTCCACCAGTTTATCAGCAAAAGACATTCTGCAGCTGGAACAATATTTAACGATAGAATACTAAAGACTGGAGCGCGCACGTCTACTCTCTTGAACGCATACAACGTTAATGAGCTTGAGCCTAAATTTGATCCCTATTTATAACCTCGGTCCGGTTTGTTAAAGCAGAATTTTAGGGTGCGTTCAGAAAATAGGGTGCGTTCCGAAAACCGACTAAAGTCCTGCAAAAGAGTTTAAGGTTTAGTATGCAGTAAAAGTTTAAGATAGGTATAGAGCTAAAATATTCTGTTTCCTAAACTTTGATCAATTATTAGAAACTATCTGTAACAAAACAAACAGTTATAGGTTTCCCAATCTTAAGTCTATCTCTGTCTTACTTACCACAACACACAGGATATATGGAAAAGTTTCAAGGTACGTTCAGAAGCTGGGGTACGTTCCGTAAATCTACAAATTCGAAGGTATAATTACTAAAATATTAGAGAAAATTCTAGAACATCAAATTAGCTCTCGCTCTCTCTCTCTCTCTTTCTCTCTTACATGCCGCAACAAAATGGATGGCCGTAAATGTTTTAGAGTACGTTCAGAAGCTGGGGTGCTTTCCCTAAATCGGAAAATTCAAAACGAAAGTACTAGAATATTCGAGAAAATTCTATAACATTGAACTTTTATCGTTCTTACTGGGATTCTCAAATCGAAATTATGGTTGTTTGGAACAGCTAAAGACTCTAAAAACTCTTGTTATTCCTACTTACATATTAACGAAGATTAAAAAAAGCACAACACACCTATACTTTTCCAACGCTCCAGATAAACTTAAAACTAATAGAAAAATTATCCACAGAAATGTATCGAAATGTTTTAAATAAAGAATTAAACTAAGTCCTTTATATGTTTCATTACCTTAAACAGTCAAACCTAACCTCAACAAATGTTCTATAGCTGGTGGTACAAAATTATTCGAAACTTAAACAATCCGCAACCTCTTAACAGCTAAATAAACATATCCTGTTTCTGAAGACAGCTAAAAACAGATCCTGTTTCTGGAAAAACAGCTAAAAAACAGACCCTGTGTCTGGAAAACAGCTAATAAATAGCTAAAAACAGCTAAAATAAACTAATAAACAGACCCTGTTTCAGGAAACCACTTAAACGTCTAACTGCTCAACCGGGCAGCAACCGGGCGTTAACCGGACGTTAACCGGACGTTAACCGGACAGCAACCGGACAGCAACTGGACAGCAACCGGACAGCAACCGGACAGCAACCGGACATCAACCGGACAGCAACCGGGCGTTAACCGCTCAACCACTCAACAGATAAAACAACTAATAAACAGACTCTGTTTCTGGAAAATCACTTAAACGTCTAACTGCTCAACCACGTAACAGCTAAAAAACATATCCTGTTTCTGAAAACAACTCCTGAACAGCTATAAAACAGCTAAAACAGCTAAAAACGGACCCTCCACTGTTTCTGGAGACGTGGTACATCTAGCTTCTAGAACGTCAAGTATCACACTGAGCCCCGGGGGCTTAGGGCATGATATAAGTGATGCGCATAGCACGAGGTTCTTCGGTTTTTTTCCAAACGACTTATTACCCTGTCGCCGGCTGCGAGTGCACAGGCTGGCACACGCGATGCATGTTAAATATAAAGAAACTATTTTATTATCCACCTGAAATACATAAAACATACCTACTACGTCACGTCCAAACTCCCGGAAGATATCACTTTCCATGTTTATTTATTCAACTAGGTGCCGTGGCGTACTTGGTTCTATAGCTGGGAAACGTATATAATACGAAATTTATACACATGGTGTGTGCGGGTTCGATCCGCGCCATGGACAGAAAACTTTTTTCAGTGCATACGCGACTTACGAAATAAATACATTTAATTAGGTAGGATTAAAACGTTTGTGACGTCATCGTGAATAAAAACTGCAGAAAGAAGAAGAAGAAGAAGCAGGAGAAGAAGAATACCAAACATTAAACAGCCTAATATAGATATATATGTAGAAGTTTACCCAGTAGCTAATGTCCGATGTAGTTAGGTCCCCAAATAGATAGTGCCCAAGTAGTTGATGCCCAAGTAGTTGATGCCCGAGTAGTTGACGCCCGAGTAGTTCATGCCCAAGTATCTAACGTACAAGTGCCTAAGAAGACGAACATCACTTCTGAGGCGTCGCGACGCCTAATCTTGGACCACGCCCTGAAGGCGTCGTGTACCTAAAAATGCAGAATGAACCTCCATAAGAAAATACATGGGATTTTGGGCCAGAACTCTTGCTGTATATCTACTGGCCAGGTAAAAATAAAAATATCTTGTTCGTACCATATATAAAAGAGAAAGAAGAAACGTACTTTGATGCAAAAGAGGAACACACTTCCACAGTCCGCAAAGCCAAGATTCTTCTTTCTCTTTTATACCGGGTGTCAACGAGATCACTTTCCGGCTGCCATTTCTTTAGTATTTAATTGCACAAGATGAAACTTGGCAGGAGTCATAGGCTAATAAAAAGTCACTTTCCTAGGTATTTGTCAAATTTCATCGACTTCCGGTTTAGCCGGAAGTGACACCAACTTTAGATTTTCAAATGAGACACCCTGTATATTTCTTAATTTTTGGAATCTAGAGATCATTTTACGTACAAATGTATTATTTTTATTACTTTTTGTGTCAATTTACCATTTTTAAAACAAATTTTTTGTTTTAATCTAGAGTGCCATGACCCACCTTAAATCGTTCTAATAGACGTGTACATCTGCCCAAAAATACCTACACAATTTTATCACCTTTCATTTGTCTTACCAGAGCGTTCAAAGTTGACTAAATCACTTTTTAGATAATAACTTAAAAAAATTAAATACAACTATAACACTTTCATAGTATAATTAGATGTAGTTTTTTATTACGAATCCAACGGTGCATCACAACATCAAAATTCTCTTGGATTTTCTAAAGAAAACTACATTTTATTGCAATAGCCATTTTATATGGTTTGATCAAACATGCAACTGCACGACGATCAAATATGATATCCACTTAGCCTTGACAAATCTGAATAATAATAATGGGTGGCTGTAAACAATTCGTCACAAACCAGAAACATAATATTAAATAGCAGAAAAAAATAATTGTTTACAAATTTGTAAAATTCTATCATTTATCCTGAATTCAATTGTTTTCCATGGTAAACTTAACAATATTTTGAGGCTTCATTCAGCTATTTTTTAAACATCTATAATTTAATTGTTTGTCATGGATATAATATCGATGATGTGATCGTCGTGCAGTTACATGTTTGATCAAACCATAACAAATGGCTATGGCAATAAAATGCAGTTTTCTTTCGAAAATCCAAGAGAATTTTGATGTTGTGATGCACCGTTGGATTCGTAATAAAAAACTACATCTAATTATACTATGAAAGTGTTATAGTTGTATTTAATTTTTTAAAGTTATTATCAAAAAAGTGATTTAGTCAACTTTGAACGCCCTGGTAAGACAAATGAAAGGTGATAAAATTGTGTAGGTATTTTTGTGCAGATGTAAACGTCTATTAGTACGATTTAAGGTTGGTCATGGCACTCTAGATTACAACAAAAAATTTGTTTTAAAAATGTTAAATTGACACAAAAAGTAATAACGATAATACAGTTGTACGTAGAATGATCTCTAGATTCCAAAAATCAAGAAATATACAGGGTGTCTCATTTGAAAATTCAAAGTTGGGGTCACTTCCGGCTAAACCGGAAGTCGTCGAAATGTAGCTCGAAAAGTGTCTTTTAATTAGCCTATGACTCCTGCCACGTTTCATCTTGTTCGATTAAAAACTAAATAAATGGCAGCCGGAAAGTGATCTCGTTGACACCCGGTATATGGTACGGACAAGATATTTATATATATATATATATATATATATATATATATATATATATATATATATATATATATATATATATATATATATATATATATATATATATAGTAGAAAAATGGAAGATTTCTTGGCCTATAGGTAATATAATAAATGTAAATGCGAAGATTTACTTCTTCGCTAGTGCAGCGAAAAGGCCGTGAATGAAAAATAAAAATAATGAGGACTATCTTTGATTCTGGTCTGGGTGACCTCCTGCTATCGATTTCTGGGCCCTTACCCATCAGCGGGCAGGCTTACACCCAGGGTGGCTGAAGAACAGACCACGATTTGACCAGAATCAAAGAGAGTCCTTATATCCAAAATGTTCGGAAAGGATGGGTAAGATGTAGTGGCTCGCGCCAACTAGTTCACCCAGTGTTGCTCCAAAAATGTTTGGCTGCTAACACAATAATACTCGAAAGTATGTCGAATGTCGATTTTCTCGACGTCGACGGTACAAATGCACCATTGTACAACAATAGTAGAAAAATGGAAGATTTCTTGGCCTATAGGTAATATAATAAATGTAAATGCGAAGATTTACTTCTTCGCTAGTGCAGCGAAAAGGCCGTGAATGAAAAATAAAAATAATGAGGACTATCTTTGATTCTGGTCTGGGTGACCTCCTGCTATCGATTTCTGGGCCCTTACCCATCAGCGGGCAGGCTTACACCCAGGGTGGCTGAAGAACAGACCACGATTTGACCAGAATCAAAGAGAGTCCTTATATCCAAAATGTTCGGAAAGGATGGGTAAGATAGTCCTCATTATTTTTATTTTTCATTCACGGCCTTTTCGCTGCACTAGCGAAGAAGTAAATCTTCGCATTTACATTTATTATATTACCTATAGGCCAAGAAATCTTCCATTTTTCTACTATTGTTGTACAATGGTGCATTTGTACCATCGACGTCGAGAAAATCGACATTCGACATACTTTCGAGTATTATTGTGTTAGCAGCCAAACATTTTTGGAGCAACACTGGGTGAACTAGTTGGCGCGAGTCACTACATCTTACCCATCCTTTCCGAACATTTTGGATATAAGAACTCTCTTTGATTCTGGTCAAATCGTGGTCTGTTCTTCAGCCACCATGGGTGTAAGCCTGCCCGCTGATGGGTAAGGGCCCAGAAATCGATAGCAGGAGGTCACCCAGACCAGAATCAAAGATAGTCCTCATTATTTTTATTTTTCATTCACGGCCTTTTCGCTGCACTAGCGAAGAAGTAAATCTTCGCATTTACATTTATTATATTACCTATAGGCCAAGAAATCTTCCATTTTTCTACTATTGTTGTACAATGGTGCATTTGTACCGTCGACGTCGAGAAAATCGACATTCGACATACTTTCGAGTATTATTGTGTTAGCAGCCAAACATTTTTGGAGCAACACTGGGTGAACTAGTTGGCGCGAGCCACTACATCTTACCCATCCTTTCCGAACATTTTGGATATAAGGACTCTCTTTGATTCTGGTCAAATCGTGGTCTGTTCTTCAGCCACCCTGGGTGTAAGCCTGCCCGCTGATGGGTAAGGGCCCAGAAATCGATAGCAGGAGGTCACCCAGACCAGAATCAAAGATAGTCCTCATTATTTTTATTTTTCATTCACGGCCTTTTCGCTGCACCAGCGAAGAAGTAAATCTTCGCATTTACATTTATTATATACATATATATATATATATATATATATATATATATATATATATATATATATATATATATATATGTATATATACTATACTATATATATTAAAAATGCATATAAATAAATTCTGTCAGCAGCGAATGAAACTTCGGAGTACATACACTGAGTGAACTAATTGGCGCTCGCCACTACATCTACAAAACTCACTGACGTATGTAAAGGGCCTTGTTTTGATTCTAGTAAAACGTGGTCTGTTGCTCAGCCACCGTCGCGTCGGTGTAATTATGCCTGATGAAGGCAAGGGCCCAAAAATATCGATTGCAAGAGGGCACCTGTATCAGAATCGAAAATAGTCCATTTGGTCCGAACCTCTTATCGCACTAGTGAAGATTTTATAAAATGGGCCAAAGACTATAAAAGAATGGTTTAGTCTCCTCTTCCTGATTAGGCCATGTGGAAAAATCTGAATTTTAGATTTTGTTAAAAGAAATTAGCCTTTATAAAAACTCCTGCTGGGACTAAATTAATACTTTCTCTGATTTTTTGATGCGTTATTGGATTTTTTGGAAATAAAAAAATAAACTTAAAATTCAAACAACAGTCACCCAAATCTTAAAGTTCTGACTAAGCATGGAAAAGTTTCATAATCGACAACCATTTTATCTAAATAAATATCTAAAAGCATCCTGATTGATTCGTCACGGTTATGAAGTTTGGTATTTTAAATTCAATTCCCGTCATATCGACATATTCGTGGAAAAGTTCTAAAATCAGGCAATCATAACTTTTAATAAACTTCTAACTAAAATGTTTGGTGATATTTTCCCCGTATTAAGTTCCGTTTTGATTAGCCGGCTAAACTTGTAAACTTATTCTACATCAAAATAAACTTTAGTCAACCTCAAGTTTTGTCTCAACAACGCGTAAAGGAGAAAGTCATAAGCTAGGTGAATCAGGAGTATAGAAGATTGTGAAAACTTATGGAGCAAGTACGAAATCATGATGGGGATCGAATTTCCTAATATTTGTAGTTAAGAACTTGTTCAAAACTTTTTTATTAAGTTGTGTTTATTTTCTTTGCTTTGATAAACTATTTTCTTCCGCTATTAACTTATCTTGTTTAAAGTCTGTTACAGTTGATTCATCTTTCTTTTTGATCTGTATGTTTTAGAAAACGCTGCATGTCGCAGATTATATAATAAAATTCCCTACGTCTTTCAAAATTTTACCTCTTATTAGTTCATTAAAATTCATGACTACTGGAAACAATCTGTCAGTTATATGACAAGAAATATAATTGCCGCAGTTTAGAGAATTTTTACATTGATTGATTGATTGGAAGATATAATAAACTGAGGTTTGTACATCCTCATCGCAGCATCCAATAAGGCTTGTTATGATCTCTGTTATACTGGGCTTAGTTAAAAATTTGTCACCGTTGTCCTTATCGTTTTATGTACATCCTTTGACAGTTAACGTGGGTGTATATAGTTCCAATCCGGCTTACACTCCCAGTGTTTGAAACATCCCTAGGGATTTGACCAGCTCTTTAAGAATGTGTGTGGAGTGTCACCTCTTCGGCCAAGAAAGAATTTCTCTACCACCTCCTCCTCCGCCACACGTATACACTATACACACGCTCTAGAAATCAGAAATAAAAAGGTTTACTATTATAGTGCCAACTTTATGTATGGCGCTGTATAAACTAGCCTATTTTATCATATTACATTACATATATTCGTGTACTTTAACAGGCATGTTAAAAGTTTAGTGCGTGGTTGAAAGGTATGTATATGTACAAATTTTGTCCAAATATCACCATAAATGTGTAAATATAAGCATCGTATAATAGGTAGGTAATTAATTATTTAAGAAGATTTTGATTCTCATTATAATGTATTATATAATAAATTAATGATTACAATAAATTATACTTACGTATTTTGAGTTTTAATTCGGACTTAAATAATGTGTTTTTTTTTTAGATTTCCTAACGATGCCTCGCTTTATTTACATAATGTTCTTACCCGTTTTGCCCCAAAATCTCAAATTAAAAATTAAAAATGATGTATTCAGTTTACATTCTTGTGAAGAATATCCGCCGCTAAAACTACAAGTAATTTCTTCACTTCTTGGTGCTTAAAACTGGCATTATCGGTACATTAGCTACGAGATTATCGTAAATAGGATAATAATTAACTTTTAATCCACTTTTCACAAATAAAAACACATTAATTTTTGCTTTTGAAAGGTAAAAAGATGAAAAGGAAACCGACAAGCTCACATTTTAAACTGCTGTCAGAACTGACAGTGACAGTTCCGTCAAAACTTCAAAAGTGATGAGACATCACGTAGTACAAAATCAATGAAAAGCAGATTTTATCTTTGCTTCAAATTTTAACAATGGGTAGATTGCTAACAATATAGTAGTAATACGTATATGATAAAACTATACAGGTAACCTCAAACAGATATATTAGAACAAGTAATACAAATATACCGCAACTAACATACGTGAAGACGTGTTACAATATACTGTATGCCCTAACCTGGGTTCTTACTCTGTTTATATTATTTTATTAGATAAAATGTTAATTAAATGCTTTGTAGCAAAAGATAACTTACGGTGTAATAGATAATGCCCTAACATTATTCATGTAAGACATATAATAACTGATAAGATGTGAAATAATGTATACGCAGAGAAATAATGAAAATACTGTTCAGTAAAACTCTTATTACTACTTATTTATCACTTTACTCAGTGTAATAGATATAAATGTAAAGAGTCTAAATAAAGTCTTTCTAAGCATTTACCAGTCTTTATCTTTATAACTACACTTCACCAGTGGCCGTAAGTGTGCACCGACAGTGGTCGACTGTGGCATTCACGTATAATATGAACGGCTCTTCTCAAACGAATCTCGTCTTCAATACATATAATCTGCACAGGGGTTCATTCTGATACAAACCTATTGTATGCAAGTGTTTCCTTGAGGCGCAGTGACTCATTATTAGGTCGGTCATAATTAGAGCAGAGAAAAATAAGATAGAGAGAATAATATCTCGTACGGAGTTCATTCATAAATACGATTTGCTTTCTATGACCTTCAAAGCGACGTCGAAATAAGCTGACATGGGCGTGCACTGCAGATTTTGGGTTATTGTAAAGCACAGTGAGAGTGAGTATTGAGACGCGCCGCAGAAAACTCTCTCTGCTTGCCGTGTTGCTGCCGCACTGGCTAATGTCGGGGTGTATTGTGAGAATCGTATTGGCTAATCTCGGGGTGTTGTCGTTTGAAGGCCATAGCGTGGTCGAGCTGGCGGGAAGACGAGATATTATTCTCTCTATCTTATTTTCCTCTGATTAGAGCTCGGAAGTTAAAATTTTCCACTGAAATATAAATTCATGAGACATGGGCGTGCCTCCTCGCCTCAATATGTTATAGTGACAATAATTATTAAAATTGTTTGTCTTGTGTTGTGTAACGAATTAAGGCCTGGGAATTGCAATATTCCATTGAACAGTCGTAACGTAAATACCTGTATACCTACCTAGGTAGTCGTAACAGCCCTAGGTACACAGGTAGAAAGATTTTGCGATGAAAGAAAACAAATGTCGGAATTTATAGCCCGGGAGGTGGTGTCAAATTTTTATGGGTGATTTCAGCATAATTACTCTCTATTCTGTATGGTAGTTTGTACTTGACAAACAACTAAAATAAGTGTTAGCTGGCGCGACGCTGTGACCTGTGGGTGTAAGAGGCTGCCAAACTCGTAAAAAAATTTTTTTTTTCGAGTCATTTCAGCAAAGCTAAAAAGCTGTAGATTGTTTATTTATAATGTTTCCATCATGAAAAAATGTGTTAGCTGCATGGGGCAGGTGGAAAAACTTGTTAGCTGCCCAAGTGAAAATGTATGAAAAGTACGGAAAATCAAGTGATTTCAGCAAAGCTAAAAAATTGCTTATATAACAGTTTACGATCTGACAATCGTATAAATGACTGTTAGCTGGTATTAAAATGTGGCAAAACCTGTTAGCTGGGCTTTCAAAGTGTAGAGTAGAGTTCAGGCGCGCGCTTCGCGTGGTGCCTTTAGTGACGCAGCAAACATATTTGTCCACCTTTTCTTGTTAACTGACTACTGATTTTCTGTTTTTTGTTTATCATAAACTGATGATGTACTTATTTTCATACCAGCTAATATCATATTACTGAAAAAAATGTGATTAAAAGAGAATACGGGAGTAAAATGGTATCACATATCGTATAACAATATTATAAATAAATTAAAACAGTGTATTTTATAATTTGTACATTTATCGAATTGCAGAATATTATTTCAAAAAGCAGAGACTATGTTTTCTACTAGTATAGTATACGACATTGTCGTAGTTAGAAAGGTCTAAAAATCCGATTTCGACTGTGAAAATGATTCAGATGATGAATATAAATAATTTGAGAGCTTACTGAATATATGTTATTACATTTTCTAAATTATACTATTACAAAAATGTACACAATTTATATCGATTGTAGTAGAAGACATTTTTCTTGCTGTTCGAAATAATATTCTGACATTCGATAAATGTACAACTTATAAAATACACTAATTTATTTATAATATTAGTATACAATATATGATACCATTGTACTTCCGTATTCTCTTTCAATTGCATTTTTTTTCAGTAATGTGATATCAGCAGGTATGAAAATGAGTACCTCATCAGTTTATGATAAAAAAATCAGTAGTCAGCTGACAAGAAAAGGTGGAAAAATATGTTAGCTGCGTCATTAAAGGCACCGCGCCTCAATGCTACGCTACACTTTGAAAGCCCAGCTAACAGGTTTTGCCACATTTTAATACCAGCTAACAGTCATTTATACGATTTTCAGATCGTAAACTGTTATATAAGCAATTTTTTAGCTTTGCCGAAATCACTTGATTTTCCGTACTTTTCATACATTTTCACTTCGGCAGCTAACAAGTTTTTCCACCTACCCCATGCAGCTAACACATTTTTTCATGATGGAAACATTATAAATAAACAATCTACAGCTTTTTAGCTTTGCTGAAATGACTCGAAAAAAAATTTTTTTTTACGAGTTTGGCAGCCTCTTACACCCGCAGGTCACAGCGTCGCGCCAGCTAACACTTATTTTAGTTGTTTGTCAAGTACAAACTACCATACAGAGTAGAGAGTAATTATGCTGAAATCACCCATAAAAATTTGACACCACCTCCCGGGCTACCAGCTAACAGGTTTTGCCACATTTTAATACCAGCTAACAGTCATTTATACGATTTGCAGATCGTAAACTGTTATATAAGCAATTTTTTAGCTTTGCTGAAATCACTTGATTTTCCGTACTTTTCATACATTTTCACTTGGGCAGCTAACAAGTTTTTCCACCTGCCCCATGCAGCTAACACATTTTTTCATGATGGGAACATTATAAATAAACAATCTGCAGCTTTTTAGCTTTGCTGAGATGACTCGAAAAAAAAATTTTTTTTGCGAGTTTCGCAGCCCCTCATCATCTTAAGCCACGCTTTTGGACCAGCTGACACATGATTCTTCGATAAGCTATGAAACAACAATCTGTAGTAAAAAAATGAACTTTGGTGAAATGGTCCGATAAAATTTGACACCACCTCCCGGGCTATTAGGGAGGTAAAATTTTCTAAGAACATTTGACATGGAAGGCCACTAAATGCTTAATTGCCGTTCAAATAACATTCCAGAATTCTTTGAACTTGGTCGTTATGAATTATTTTCTTTTATTGCATGCACACTACCTACCATGCCATATAAGAAGGAATCGCTTTTTTCTGTGTACATTACGCAGTACAGACAAGCTATAGGCGCTAGTCAAAGCAATTGCTTTGTAAATAGTGATTTGAAAGTAATTAACATGAGTACAAGTAAAAAAATAAAGTTAGGGGGGCTTATTCCATATTCTGATATCTTATTTGAAAATGAACATGGCGTTTCGTATTCAGTTTGTAACTCTGAGTTTCTATGCACAAAGTATTACATAGAGCGCTATGTAACCGGTTCACAGCATTTAGAAAAGATGAAGATAAAATCTCTTCCTGGGCTATCCAAACCAAGGTAACAGGATGTAACGCAAAATGAATTCTACATGGATTTGTGTGAAGCCTTTGTTGCAGCTAATATCCCACTTCGTAAAATAAATAATCCTTTTGTGACGACATTTTTAGAAAAATGCTGCACCCACACAGTACCAGATGCATCAACACTTCGCAAGACTTGTGTTGACAAAGTGTTCTGCAAAACTATGAACAGAATAAAAGAAAATATTACAGGCAAAAAGTTGCGGTTCAGTATCGACGAAACTACCGACATCAAAGGACGATACGTTGCCAATATTATAGTTGGACCTTTAAATGCAATTCAGTCTGGACAATCATATGTGATCGCGTGTAAATTTCTTTCTAAAGTCAGTGGCGATACAATAACCCACGCTGCAGTAGACAGTATCAGTACAGTTTTTTCCGATACAAATATTAGTGAAAACGTTGTTTTGTTTCTGTCGGATAGTGCAACGTATATGGTAAATGCCGGAAGACACTTAAAAAACAGTTTCCCAATTTAATCCATCTTACATGTTTTGCGCACGCCCTGCATATAATATGTGCATTTATGCAGGAGTTTTGCCAACTAATCGATAGTCTAGTCAGTGAGGTTAAAAAAATCTTTCTTAAGTCACCCGCCAGAATTGCAACGTTCAAAGAAATGTGCCCTAATATAGCATTACCGCCACAACCTGTGATTACGCGATGGGGAACATGGCTGACCGCAGTTACATATTACAGAAGCCATTTTGAACAAGTCAAAAGTGTTATTACTAGCCTAAAGGACGATGCGCAGAGTGTAAAAAGATGTAAAGAAGTTATAAATGTACCAGACCTCAAAAATGATTTAAACTTTATTTGTCACAATGTCGGATATCTTCAAGATATTAGTAATCAGTTAGAGACACAAAATATACCCCTTTCAACAGCTTTTCCACTTGTTTGAAACGACCTTGGATCATCTTAAAGAAGTTTCTAATGAAATTGGTGTGAAACTAGACGAAGAAAGAAGCTTTTCGAGACTTAGAGATATACTTAACTATAAAAGAACGTCTTTCACTGAAGTACCTAATTATACTTAAGCTTTCTCGTCAAATATTTTAATTTTTTAACTTTAACAATTCTACATTCTAAGGAATGATAGAAATTTATTGGTTTTCAATAGTATTTTGGTCATTGAAAAATGGTAATATAGTTTTCAAAGAAGTAGGAATACTTTTGAACTCTAATAATAAGTCTATATTTCAAGTAATATATTTTTGATTCCAATAATCTTTTCTTGAAAGAATATTAACTTTAATATAACTAAAGTGACAGTGAACAAGAATATTACTATTATTTAACATAGCATAGCAATTTTTTCTGGGTAGGTTCTAACATGGTATGGATACCTTCATTAAAGCTTGTATTGAAACTGCTGATATAGAAAATTCTAAGCACTTGTTACCGTCATTTTATTTCAGAGAATAAAGGACTTAATATTAATAATTATCCTGTGTTCAAATATGCGTAACAAACTTACCGGAAGACTTCGATTCTGGCTGATTCAATTTTATTGTAATACTTGTAGGTATTAAGGTGCAAATTAAATAAATGAGACAAAGGAGTGGAAATAAGGAGAATAAGGAAAATACTTATCTTCCTGAACGACCGTAAGTTTTCTAGGGACACCTTCTCTTGTCACAACTAATTTTAGTAAGCCGGAAAACCGTTCCGTTTTTACACTAAACCCGAAGGTTTTGACTACTACCGACGTCTTTTTTACTCTACTAAACAAAAATTAATTCTTTCTTCTATGCACCCAAAAATGCGAGGTTGCCAATAACTACAAATTTATTTCCCTACACAAATTTGCCGAAACATACCCCGCACCCTGTTGTTTTTCAGCTAATACTGGGAAAGAAAAAAAAAACAAAAAAAAACTAAATCCTCAAAACATTAACCCAATGAACGCCAAATTAGTTTAGTTACAATATTCCGATAAATACAAAACAAAAAAAAAATTCTATGAGCACCACGATAACTTCCGGTTTTACTGAGAGACATATCTTTAACATGGGACGGGAAAAGATACCCTTACTAGTCTTAATTGTAACATTTCGAATAATCCTGTCTTTTCCAGGATGAACCTCGGTACTTATAGCCAAGAATATATCACCTTACACGGACCACGCCTAGACAAAAATCTCTTAAGGGCTTGCAAAAAATGTGAGGTAGATAGAGAACGTACCAACTCTAAATGAATAGTCTTGACACTCGTACAAACGAATAGGGAACCGTAAGCCTTATGTACTTGCGCTGCTCTCCTTTTGCCAAAAGTAATGTTTATAGGCCCAAACTAATCAACGCCCGTATGTAAAAAAGGCTTGGCTTGAGAAAGCCCTTTGAGTAGGCAAATCTGTCATCAATGGCGTAACGCTTGCCGGCTTCATCCGGAAACATCTATTACACTTATGAATTCTATTACGAATTAAATTCCTACCATTCAAAATCCAATACCTCTGCCGCAGAACCGCCTCAAGTAAATGTGGCCCAATGTGTAAATTAATAATGTGGCTAAAATCCACTAGTCTTTCCACAAGAAGGTCTTTCGCAGGCAATATTATTGGATGTTCTTGTGAAAACGAAAGGGAAGAATTTGTTAGCCGACCACCCACTCTTAATAGTCCGTCATGCAGGAATGGCTTTAATTTCCAAAGCTTAGAAGAACACCGTTTACTTTTGATAATAATTTTACATCATTGTCAAAATGTTTTATTTGAACCAATTTAATTAAACTTATTTCTGCCTTATGCAAATCGTTAACGGAGAGATAGTTTTTTACCGGAAGAAATTCTAAAAATCTAAGTACCCATTCTGTAACTCGTAACACTTTTGACCACGACGAACATCTTTCAGCAAGCTCTAGAACTGGATTACCTTTTTCTTCATCTGTCATCATCCAAACATTTTCGATAATATCCGAATTTTGTTCAATTAAGCATGCATTTGACAATCTTATTTGTTTAACTGGCCATTCATCTTCTGCACGTTGCATCCACTCCGGACCCGATACCCATAATGGATGATTAATTAATTGTCTAGGAGTCAGTCCTCTAGACAAACAATCTGCGGGATTACCGATTCCTTCGATATGCCGCCTCTGTGCATCTGGGATATTTTCTTTAATTTGATTTATCCGATTTGCTACAAAAATGTCTTTTACATATGGGGCATTCAACCAGTTCAAGACCGGAGAAGAATCAGAAAACGTAAATACCTTTGCAATAACCACCCTGGTGGTATAGGTATTTATGACATGTTTCACCAAACTTGATAAAAGAAGTGCCGCGCATAGTTCCAACCGTGGAATAGGTACTAATCTGAATGGACAAACCTTTGACTTCGCCCAAACTAATCTAACTACAGGTCCCTCCTCTGTAAAACTTTTGTATAAACTACCGCACCGTAACCGTCTTGACTTGCATCCGCGAATGTCAAAATTGCAACCGGACTATTGTCTGCCACCCGAGATGGTGCGGAACCTCAAACTTAAATATATCGTTCCACTCCAACTTCAAGGTTTTCCAAATGCGACATACCCTTTCAGGAGATGGTGCGTCCCAGTCAAGTTTTAGTTTCCACAGTTCTTTAATAAGCAGTTTTAAAGAGGACAAATGCAATCGTGCAACCGCTGAAAGAATAGACCGCTTTGTACATGTTTTATAAGGAACCTCAAGCTTAAATCTAAAAATATCCTTTTCTGGATTCCATTGCATCCCTAAAATTTTGGTATCAGTTTTAAAGGTTACCTCTTTTGATACGCGTTTATTAACCGGTATTTTAGACCAAAAAGTTGGAGAATTAGTCGAAAATTTAGTCAATTGGAATGCTCCCGCCACAAATAATTGAACTGATTCTTGATAAAGTTAGTAACCTTGATTTTCCGATGTTATACTACAAATCAAATCATCCATATACAGATCCCTAGTTATACAGCTTGCAGCTAAGGGATACCGCTGCTTTTCATCGTTTACTAATTGTTGAATCACGCCCAACGCTAAGTATGGCGATGCCGATGGTTTGACACCAAACGCAACCACAGTAAGCTCATATGTTTCAATTTTTTCTTCTGGACTAAAACGCCATAGTAATGTTTAAAAAGGCCAATGCTCTTTTATGGCATTTATTTGCCGATACATTTGCCGAATATCCGCCGTTAATGCAATTTTAAAGAGCCGAAAATTTAATAAAAGTGTGCAAATATCCGCTTGTGATTTTGAGGATGCCGTTTCCTCCGTTTCCAGTGACCTTTCTCTATCCGGTTTTCCCGTGTGAAGCAGAATGTGACGCTTTTTAGAAAATTCCGCGCATGTCCTGTCCGTAGGACATGACCTAACCCAATGATTAGGCGATAAACAATTATAACACCAATTATTATCCTTAACCGCCTCATATCGTGTTGATGGCGAAAGCGCCTTAAATTTTTCACAGCGTCCCAAGTAATAACCAATTTTCTTGCAAAATATACAAGGTGTAGGTTTTATTCTACTATCACCCCTAATCTGACCAGAAAATAACTTCGAATTACGAGCTGGTGGCGGAAGTCCACTTAAAGGTTTATTTAAATTTAATATTTTGGCCTGCTCTTTCACAAAATTAACAAGATCCCCGTAAGTAGGAATTCCTGAACCCCATTCGAAAGTATAAAAGGCTTAAACCGTCTCGTTATCTAATTTAGTACGTGCCTGATAAAATAAAATAAAATCCGCCAAATCAGGTAAACTTAATTTTTTCAGTACACAAACTGCTACATCAATCTTTCCAAAAATAAATTTAAATTTTTTCTGCTTCGTTATTTAAACCTTTAAAATTTATGATTTGATCCAAATAGTTATTTGCTAAATATCGCTTATCTTGGTATCTATCAAGCAGTGCTTGCCAAATTATTCCATAATACCAGTCGGTGCTACTCCGAAGCACACACTTGACGGCGGACCGCGTAAACGCTCTACCAAATAATGAACTTTCTCTGTATTATTTAAAGTAGGGTTTTCATGAATCAAACTTTTATAAATAGCATAGAATGTTTCCCATTGACGAACTTCGCCTGCGAATTCGGGTAACTCTATTTTCGGTAAAGAAGATAATACTCGGTTTGGATCGACCGGTGTACCGTCCGCCGGCCTCGTACGAGTAACTTAATTTCGCCGCCGCTACCTGAATATAACAACACATTTCATTAATAGTGGAAAGAATCCTATAATCTGGGGTAAAGTCCTCCTTAATTTCAAACCGTATATCATTAATTTCATCGATCACCGTAATTAAAGAGCTCCTGGTTGATTCTAATGATGAATACAAAATTTCGAATTTATCTGTTTGTGTTTGATTATCAAGACCTTTTGACAAATCATACAAATTGTGTATAATCAAAAACAAAGATTCTTTTTTCCAGGCCAATCTTTTAAATTTGCGTTCTCCTGTGGTACTCATTTTAATTAGAGAAAAGAACTGAAAAAGGTAATAAAACAATATATTCCCTCTATAATAGCCGAAAAACAACCTTTCTAATTATCGCAATATAGTATACCAGGCGCGGCCCGTCCATAAGGTCATTTGGTTAATGACCCACCTAAAATTTTCAGTGATCTACCTAATAATTTATTTTTAATTTTTTAAAACCAAAAAAGAATCTTTTGTTTCAAAGTTCCACGCGAAAACTCCCCAAGAAAGAATCAAGCCAAGCCATCATCAAAGGATATCCAAGCTTGCTCCGGGCTGGGTCATATTTTAAATTGATCTTATAGGTTTATATGGACGATATAAATTCATTAAAAGTAAGAGAGAAACAGATATACGCGCTTGAGGAAGTTAAAAAGAGACACAATTGGTCGACGGCCCACCAATAATATCGGGCCACTCCCACTATGGAAATACCCAAACCGCCCCATAAAATATACTATTTCAAAACATTTGGTTCGGAAAAAGAAAACCTAATTAGGTAGCTAATATGCGCATTGTATTTGCATTGTATTAATGATAATAATTAGCGGCTAAACATAAAAAATTATAAATACGATGTTTGTCAGCCAGGGCTAGGCATCAAATTTAACGGTGTCGGACCACTTTTCTTACATTACCAGCGTAGTCTAGAGGTACAATCTCAGCGAGTTGACCAGAAGGTCAAGGGTTCGAATCTGTGTTGGGGAAAGAACTTTTTTAAATTTTTTGTTATTTAAAAAATTAGATCGGCTCTAAAAGGTGTATTGGCAACAAGTTGTTCCTCGATAAAATATTTTTAAAATTGTTGGCAATCTCATATTTACTGCAGCTTACAGCCTGCACGTGCGTAGACAAATATCGTATTACTGTGTCTAGTCGCCAGTATTTTATTAAAGAAAACGGAGTTTCGGCAGCATTCCTACTGATCATACTTTTAGCTCAGAATTTTGTTCTGTTTATATTCTGTGCTTTTAGTACAAGGCGCGACATCTATTGAGGAGATGCTAAACTTATCAAAACTGAAGCCGCTAAAATCTACTAATCTAGAGTATTATTAAAACACATAGAAAAAAGCCATAAACATCTAGAGTAGTAATGTTCAATATTCTGCAGTACCTATTTTATGATTTTTGCAGTGTTTATTTGTAGGTAAATAATTTCTTGGCACATTATTAAAAAAGCTTTCTTAATTAAAAAAGTGTATTTTGCTTGTTGCGTTGATATCACTAGTTGCCCACAAGATTTTGACCCATCTGTAAAAAAAACTCACGGGCCGCGCCTGTAGTATACACGTGCCAAAAAACAACTGAATGGATACGGAATAATACAACACATTTAAAAGCAACCCTTCTGTATATTATCCGTTTTATAACTTCACATAAACCACGGACATTATATAGTTACATACCAATTGTAGGTAATAAAACCGTCTTTTACTAATTTCCGAAAATGTTAATTAAGAAACCGAGAAGAAAATATTAATTATTAGTTGTGACAATAACATTACTCAGGTAAATGATGATTTTCAACCGCTGGCAACACCGTCCGACACCAACCCGATCGTCACAAAAAAGGAACCTAAGTTTTTATATTTACCTATATTTTATTGTTTACCGAAAACAACTAAAATATTTTACCAGCATTAAAATTTTACCTTATCCGTCTCGAATGGGACCAAATGTTACCGTTATTTTATTTCAGAGAGTAAGGATTTAAAATTAATAATTATCCTGTGTTGAAATATGCATAACAAACTTACCGGAAGACTTCGCTACGGGCTGATTCAATTTTATTTTAATATTTGTAGGTATTAAGGGGTAAATTAGGGAATGAGACAAAGGAGTGGAAATAAGGAGAATAAGGAAAATACTTATCTTCCTGGACGACCACAAGTTTTCGAAGGACACTTTCTCTTGTCACAACTAATTTTAGTAAGCCGGAAAACCGTTCCGTTTTTACACTAAACCTGAACGTTTTGACTACTACCGACGTCTTTTTTACTCTACTAAACAAAAATTAATTCTTTCTTCTATGCACCCAAAAGTGCTAAGTTGCCAATAACTACTAATTTATTCCCCTACACAAATTTGCCGAAACAGGACTATTATGTTACTCTTTTAAATATAAAACCGATTCATTAAAAGTGCGCTGCTACAGTATATCTGAAAGAGGCGGAAATCTTAATACCGACCATTATTTTGTTACTTTCAGTATCTGCATATTAAAATGAAAATAAAAGGTAAATAAGAAGAAAGAAGCTTATACAGAAAGTATGAAGAAATTCATAGCATATCGAATTTCGAAGAAAATATGTAGTTCTTCGATGTGAAAAGTTGATACGTAAATTTGCCTCTTTTTTAACTATAGTAAAATTACAAACTTTATGCTGCAGCAAAGAATAAAGAGAGACTTTATAAAACTGGTGTGGACTTTTAGGTAGCCAACTTTATAGTTAAACTTGAAGATATTATGATGTCAAAGTACTCTAGGTTTTATTATACACGTAACAGTAGCATTCAAATAAAATAATGCAAGGATATAATCCTACAATTTGGGTTAATCTTTAGTAATACATCAGCCATTACTCCTTGTTAAACTTAGATAACTAACGCTATGAGACTACGTGAGAAATCGTAGTTTGCATAAATGGCAAAGGTCTTTATATTGCTTGACGATATACTGAATATAATGTAATAAAATTATCACTTGTGGAATACGCATCGCTAGTTTATGTAGTATCTATCAATAGTCCAACCACTTTCCCTTAAATGATAATTTAATTTCTAATCATAGTTACGACACTTTACGTTAATAATTTTGTATCTATATGTTTGTTTCCAATCCAAGAAATCTTCTAAATTTGATTATTTACTGTTATCCTGTCTTGCACGATATTAGTGTTATGATACTAAAATACATGATGTACGCTCAAGCTTGTTGGGTTTTTAGTAATTTTTGTATTTAAATCTGTGAGTTCCTACCTTAAAATTTGACTTTAAATGTATTTGTTTTACAATAACCTTGAAGCAATCTGGAGGTACAGCAACACATCCAGGTTTTAAACTCATCTCAAGATTCATGAGGAACCTATAATTCCGAATCAATGTTTAGGAAGTTATAAAGAGAAGACTTTTGAAGATATTGTTTCTCTATACCCTTAGTAAAGGAAATATAACATCTTTTTGGTTAATTTTAGTCTAGTTTAAGCTAGACTTGAAAAACTTGCAATCGAAATCCAGGTGTGTGTGTGTTCCATTTTGCTGATTGTTTTCACGAAAATCTATAGCAACATGAAGAAAGAAGTTAAAGCAAATTTAATAATAAAGCGCAGAAAAGATCTAACATTAAGAAAAGGAATATTTTTCCAAGAAAACAAGTCCCGTATTAAAAGCTTTTTTAAATATTATATAAATTCAATCACTTGAAGTAAATAACGCCGAACTAATTAAACTTAAATAGTTATAGAAATGTGTAGGGGAGACCGGTGCCAATTGTAACAAAAAACACATGTGACTTTTTACAATCTTACCTGTCAGTTCTAATTTACTGATTTTTTTTTTTGAGAATGTCCCCGAGCTTTGTAAGTAACTTAATAAATTTAGAATGTAGAAGAAATATCTAGTTTCTTGTTTAGAACATATACATAATTCAAGTCAGTGATGAATGTTTCAATTGACACCCAACTGGTGGCAATTGTAACGGACACAGGTGTCAGTAGTAACAGTACGTACAAACATATATTTTATTTTAAATATTATATTAGAATAGAAATAATAACATTAAAAAATAAACAAAGAGTTGCACAAATAAAAAAGTAGTTTTTTCTATTGACAACAATATACCAAAAGAAAAACGACAAATTCGTAACAATCTGTATTAGTAACTCCTATTAAAATATAAATAACAATATTTGAAAATATGCAACTGCAAAGTAAAATATTCTTTTAAAATGAAAAAAGTTAGATAAGAAATAATAAGTATGTTAACATTACTAAAATACCTTACTTTTCACCTGAGTTAAGTATATCGAGCATACGGAAGAAGACTGTTTTAACTCAAAATTTTTGATCTTTGAGATTTTTAGAATGGTTGGCTTAGACTTTTATGGGAAACATTTACAAATTATTAATTTTAAGTTAATATACGAATATTTTTTCTTCCGTATGCACGGTATGAGCATGAGGTCTCCAAAAATGTTTAGTTTCACATTGTAAAGCGTTCTATAAAGAAATACATTATGATCATACACACTTTTTACATTGGTTTCACTTGTAACATGTTACAATTGTCACCTTTATTCATGTTACAATTGACACCAAAGGACACATGATTTGCTTACATTATTAAACTATGTAATCTAATTCCTAACGCGTTCTCATTATAAGATTATATAGTCAATATAATCCGTATTTCAGTGGTATAATTTAAATATATATTGAAAATATGATTAAGAAATTATTTACAAAATAAAATAAAAATAAATACTTACTTTTCGTGTCGAAAGTCACGTTTGAGATCGTAACAACAGTATTCATCAGAATTCTTAAAGCAACTAACACCCTAAAGAATGATTTGCCAACAACCGTTGAACATGTGTAACTCGGTTCGCGATAATCCGGCAGAGGGCGGACGTATACTGAATGTTACAATTGACACCTGTTACAATTGTCACCGGTGTCCCCTACCTATTATTAATTCTATATTAAATTACCACCGCTTGAACATTTAGCTTCACTCTAAGGCGCTTAAATCTTTACGGCAAATTGAAACATTAAATTATCCTATTAAGCATGACTTTATCAAACGGAACATGCTCCTAAAACGCTCTCTATCATGATTTAAATATTTTATTATATAATTATGTTCATTACTTGTTATGCAACAACTATTGTATTTTAATCTTTTAGCTTATAAAATGGTCATATTCTGCCGAGTTAAGAAGACAGGTCGTCTATGCAAAACAATTGAATTTAAAAACCATAATAATTTTAAAATTGGCATGAACACGCAACGCAATAAACCTCATGTCAATTAAATGACTCAATATTCTAAGATTCAGCATCAAAATTAGTTGCATTTTTCGGGAACACCTACTGTGCGTCTTAAGAATTTCCTTTATAACAAACAACCTGATGACCGCTTCTCCCAAAAATTAAAAATGTGGCCAATATATTATTTTGCTGAAGAAAAATTTCATCATTCTATCGGCCCCCTAGATCACACCAACAGTCCATAAGGCGAAGAACTATACAGCAGAACAATACGTATCGTTAGTCCATTTAGTACCTATCTAGCCATATTTTTCCGATTTTTCCTTTAAATAATCATTTAATACATATTCATAGTTATTGCACCTTACCTTTACTTATGTAGGTATCTATATTTTTTCCAATCCCACAAATCATTAAAATTTTGTAATTTAATTTGACTCTTTTCCAAGAAATTTAATTATGGTACTAAAAATACTGGGTGTGGCTCTACGTCCCAAATTTTGGTGTTTTAGTCGCCTTAAATACATTTATGACACCGTAACAGTATGATTTTTTTTATTTAAAACTTTGAATCTTTACATTCTAATTAAATTAAGTTAAATCTCTTGGCTTTAAAGTAAGTCTAAAACAGTCTGGAGGTACAGCAACAGCCACACATCGAGGTTTTAAATACATTTATTATCTATACAGAAGTTATAGTTGGGAGGAAATGTTGGGGTAATAATAAAGGAAAGACTTTTCAATATATTTTTCCTCTAGCCTTAGTAAAAGAAAGAGAATCTTTTTTTTTTAATTTTAGTCTGCTTTAAGCTAGACTTAAAAAATATTTTAATAAAAATCCATCAAATCTATTTACGATTTTGCTGATTGTTTCAACAAAAATCTTTGGTAATATTGAGAAGAAAGTTACAGCAAAGTTATTAATTTAAAACAGAAAATAGCTAAGATTTAGAAGTGGAATTTGTTTCCAAGAAAACAAGCCAAGTATTTAAAGCTCTTTAAATAATATAGAAAACCAATCACTTTAATTAAATAACGCCGAACTAATTAAATTTAAATAGTTATAGAAATGTTTACTTATTATTAATTCTATATAAGCTGCCCCCGCTTAAACATTTAGCATCACTCCAAAGCGCTTAAATCTTCACGGCAAACAGAAACATTACATAAATTATCCTATTAAACATGATAGCGGAAATTGCTTCCGAAAGGTTTGCTATTATGATTTAAATATTTTATTTTATAATTGTTTACTTTGTACTTGTTATGAAATCAAACTATTTTATTTCAATTAATTAGCTATTGATATAAAATTGCTATATTTTGTCGCATTAAGAAAAAAGTCGACTCTGCAAAATTATTGAATTTTTGAACCCTAAAACTGGTGTAAACACACAACGCAACAATTCTCAGTACACCAAAGTTTCTTCTTTTGAAATGATCTTGTTAAGGTCATGTCCTCTGAAGGGCTTAACGTTTTAAGACCAAACTGAACTAAACAAACCTGCACACCTACTGTGCGCCTTAAGGAATATTCTTATCACAAAGAAAATGATGACAGCTTCTTCCAAAGATTAAAAATCCAAGATATTTTAAGAAAAGTGGGTTATTGTTGGAGCAGTTTTTTTTTCAGTTAACCCCCTATGCTCGTACTATGCCAAAAATCCATGGGGCTTTGGATAAGTGACCAAGGACTTTATACGACTTGAGAATGGTATTTTGGCAATAATGTTATCAAATCACCATTTGAGCATATCATTAATCGATATAGTATCTATCAATATTTCATTATCTTTTCCTAAAATGAATTTTTAAATTTATAGCCAGAGTTACCATGCTTTACGTCTATCCATATTTTTCTATTACTCCAAGAAATCTTCTAAATTAGTTATGGTACTAAAATACATGATGTGGCTCTATAGCTCAACTCTTGTTGGATTTTAGGTCGTGGGTTAATGTATGACACCAAATCTTTGGGTCCTTATATGTAATTTAATTTTAAATCTTTTTGTTTTAAAATGAGTTTAAAGCAGTCTGGAGGTACAGAAACACATCCGGGTTTTAAACTCATTTTAAGACCTAAATAGAACCTATGGTTCCGAAACAATGTTGAGTGAATAATAAAGTAAAGACTAGTAAACATATTTTTTCTCTATCCTTACACAGTAAACCAAAAAATATTCATTGTTTTCAAATTTTGGTCTAGTTTGAGCCTGACATTTTTTTAATCCATCAAATGAATTTACCCTTTTGCTGCCAGTTTCCACCAATCTTTAGTAAGATAAGGAAAAAAGGTAAAGCAACTTTAATAATAAACTGCAAAAAAATATCTAAAATTGAAAACTGGAATATGTTGACAAGAAACAAGTGAAGTATGAAAGGCTTCTTTAAATATTATAGGAATCAAACGCTTTAATTAAGTAACGCAATGCTAATTAAACTTAAATATTTATATAAATTTGTACTTATTATTTATTCTGTAATGAACTACCCCCGCTTGAACATTTACCATCACTCCAAGGCACTCAAATCTTTACGGAGTCTTGAAACATTACATTTTACTATCGAACATGACCTTATTGAGCGAAATTGCTCCTGAAAGGCTTTCTATTACGGCTTTCATATTCAATTATTTTAATTACTTCGGAACAAACATCGTTCGTTAGCGTTTGGTTCTTTGACCAAACTGGCTTCGTTGGAAGTCGCTTGCTGAGGATCCGGCTTTTAGAATGGATTTTCAGCTCAAGCCCCTGATCACATCGTGCATCATGTCTTTTGATGACGAAGTTATTATTGCCGGTACTCTTCACTCCAATATTCATTTTTCCAGACAAGTCTCAAATCAAGAGCAGGATAATAGACGCAGATCTATGCACCTATCCCTTCCACAAGATCTTCAATTAATCCTAGACTGGGGTGCCAAGAACCTTGTTCAGTTCAACGCCTCCAAAACTTAGTCTTACTCCCTGTCACGTAAAAAATGTGGCAATGCTTACCCCACCCACATGAACGGCCAAACCCTACAGAACAATGGAACGGTCAATCTTGTTGGCATCGCTTTAGAACATGATTTCAGCTGGCACAACCACATTACGTGGTTTTCTCTTTCGAGCCATAAAATACTTTTCCCAACTTATACACTCCTATGTTTCCCAAATAAGACCTAACCTATAGTACTTCTTCCACATCTGGGGAGTGGCATCACCTTCGACACTTAACATCCTTGATTCTATCCATAACAGGACCATTGGACTCATCAATGACCCAGTCCTCACAAGAAAACTCCCTTCTCTCGCTCATCGCCGCGCTGTTGGGGATTTATCCCTTTTCTACCGGTACTTCCACGGATTTAGCTTTGAAGAATTAGCCGGTATTATTCCCCCTTGACAGTTTCTAACAGAACAACAAGAGGCGCTTTACGTATGCATCACTTTACTGTCCAACTACAAAATCCTAAAACAGACCACTTCTCGCGCTCATTCATACCTAGGGTCTCCAGATTATGGAAAAAATTGCCTTCAGATGTTTTCCCTTTCCATCCCAACCTCCAATCCTTTAAATCCCGTCAATAGACTACTTTTCCCTTCTCTTCAGACGACCATGGTACGTTAGTACTTAGGCTTGAAGTCTACGTGGGAAGTCTTCGATAAAAAAAACCTCACGTAAGAAGAGCATCATGAGATCTCATTATTGTTTTTGAAATCTCAATTAGTTAGGATTTAGTAGATTTTTACCAAAGGAATTTGACAAAAGAGAAACGGCGCAAAAATTAAAGCGCTGGCCAATCCAAATTTTGGAAAGTTAGGGAAATACACATCTAGAATAATAGCAAAAATGTGTGAAAATTCTTTTGAACATATTTGAGAGCATTGCCTTTAATTTATGTACGTACTCATTTGGTGATGGATATTTTTGTCGACAAAAACAGTAATAACGAAACTTTAAACCATAATTTTACCTTTTACTTCAGCATGTTAAATTTCGGACAACTATGAGTTAAAATATCTAATTTAACAACTAAAATTGTGTTTAATTATTATGTCTTTAAACTTTCGTATATAATGTCCAATTCTCAGCATGTTAGAAAATTATATTAAAAATTTAATTAACTCAACTGCTAATTTCTTTAATGGAAATAGTTTCCTTGATAAACAAAATTAATAGTACCAAATGACTAGCTATTTCAGCTTTTATTACGCATGGCTTCTGCATATCTTATTTCTCATTTGCTAACCAAAATCAGCCGTCATAATTACTCTTACTGATTTTTATTTAAAAAAAATTGTCCCAATGTCCTACTCGACTGTTTCTTTGCGTAAAATTGTCAATAACTAGTTTGTTTGATTCCTGACCGTATTTTTAAATAATAGAGTGTGTAGTTTCCTGGGCATGTCGGTCATTGGTTATAAATAAATAAAACTTATTTGTAGCTGACGTTTCGGTATATTACCATCTTCAGAGCTAAAATAATTACATATTTGTACAAACAGAAAAGTGTGCGACTTTTGTCTAGTTTAGAAACATACATAAAAGGACATACCTTATTGTTATACAGGATTTCTTAAAGTAAAACTATATTAGAAACAACATCTTTCACAAACTCACTCTTTAACTGACAGAGCGAAACTGAAATGAGTGGTGCTGGTACCGTATTTTATGGCGATGGTCAAAACATGTGTTTGACATTAGGATTGGTACTTTTTCTTCATCCACTTCTTAAGTATTATTTTACAATTAAGTTATTATATATAGAGCTTAAATTATCCGTATCAGTGCGAAAGTTTATACAATATTTACTGTTCTTTTTTATATGTATCATTTCTTTGATGTTTCTTTTTTTATAGTTGTCTTCGTAGTCTATTAAAATGAAAGTTGTGTAAATTTTCTAAAGCATGGTTTGACAGAGCTGTACCATTTTCATTTATTTTTCTGCTACTATTTTTATGTTCTGTTATTCTATTTTTTAAGTATTGTTTGGTTTGTCCAATGTATGCTTTTGGACAGTCTGTACAATTTATTTTGTAGATTAGGTTTGTTTGTTGATTTTTAGGTATTTCTGGTTTTAGTTTGGTATATATTTGTTTGGACTTATTGGTAGGATCTTCAGCAATTTGTATTTTGAGAGGGTCTAATATTTTTTTAATTTTTTGGTTTACTTCAGGGATATGTGGGAGTGCAATATATTTTTTGTTCCGGCGTTTCTGTTTTTAGGATAGTGGTGTTGTAAATTTTGTTTATTCTGGTTTTGATAATTGGTTCGTAAAATTCTTTTGGGTAGTTTTGATTGGGTTGGCATTTTGGATGAGATAATTTTACAGCTCTGTCAACTAAGGAATTAACAACACTTTTTTATATTTAATTGGAGTAAACGATTCAAAATTTAGATATCTGGCAGACCATATTCGTTTAGTATACCAGTTTGTTGTGATGTATTCTTCATTATTATGATTTATCGTAATATCAAGAAAATTTATTGATTTATTGTTTTCATATGTAAATTGTAGTTTTGGATGGAAGGAATTAAATTTGTTTAGTGTGTATTGTAGTTTGTATTGTGGTATGCAGAGTATAGTATGGATTCGACGATATTACTTTCAGGGCTTTCCATGACTAAATTGGCAATCGTGGCTGAAATTGGTGAACCCATGGCAACGCCGTAAATCTGTGAATAAAATTGATTTTGATCTTGGAAGAATGTGGAGGACAGGCAGGTTTTTGTGGCTTCAGTGAAATCGTTTTCAGGAATTTTTGTAAAGTTTTTTATGGAGTTCCACTTTTTTGTTATGCTATTTATTGCCAGTTTTATTGGGATATTTGTGTATAGAGAGACGACATCAAATGAAACGAGTATGTGCTTTTCCGGTACTTTTTGTTTTTAATGAAGTTATGGAAAACCCATGAGTCTTTTATATGGTAGTCATTTTGGCCTAGAATATTGCGTCGGATAAATGTTTTGATAGGATATATGTGGCGGATCCTCTTGTACTTACTATTAACGATTTTTCGAGCTCATGAATAATATGGAATCAACGAATATTGGTGCAAAAACTAGATAAAGTACTTAATGATGGACAATCCATCATCATCACTAGGAACCGGATTTTCTTACGAGGTCGTAAAAAGGTCATGATCAACCGTAGTAGCGCATAATCTTTGAAAATATAGTAATCGTTTATTAACTCTATAAAAACCACCAGTTCCATTTATTTGTTCTAATACTTTAAATTAGATGAGTTGCTTGAAATCGTTAAGCCGCGTGCTGACTGGAACAATTTGTCGCGAACGAACAGTTTCTGACAGCCCACGAAGACCGAAGTCTAAGTACTATGTACCGTGGATGTACTGGGGAATCGACTCACACATCCAGAGCCGGAAACATCCGTTGGGATTTCACCAGCCCTTTAAGAGGATGTGTGGGGTGGTACCACCTCGGTCGAGGAAAAACGATAAACTCCTCTAGTGAGCAGATACAGAATGAAATCTTTTCGCGAAATATTTCCTCGTGAACGCCATCCGTAGCTTGTCGGTACATGAAAGAAATCGAGTGATCAGTTTGGACGGGATATAAACCGCATTTGTGTTCGGAAGAATAACTTTTTAAAAAGATACTGCAGGCGCGAATAAGAATCTCCTGTTGCTATAAAACGGAGTGTTACTGCTAGTCTTTCTTTTGCACTAATGGCTTTTCTAAATTTAGTATCGTGCCTCTTAATTTTTGGGACTGATGGCATAATATAAGAATTCAAAAACCTGGTAGAGGAATTGGAAGGTGGTAGAGGAATTTTTCCTCGACCGAGGTGGTACCACCCCACACATCCTCTTAAAGGGCTGGTGAAATCCCAACGGATGTTTCCAGCTCTGGATGTCTGAGTCGATTCCCCAGTACACCCACGGTACATAGTACTTAGACTTCGGTCTTCGTGGGCTGTCAGAAGATAAAATAACCTCCTATGCCATACGCATAAAATTCTTAAAATGTCCACTGCCTTATTGTCTTTTTTTAATTTGAGACAGTAAGTACTAACGTACCATTAGTGTCTAAAGAGAAGGGAAATATAATCCATTAACAAGGGATTTAAAGGATTAGACATTAGACGTTTGGAGGGGAAGGGAAATCATCTGCAGGCAATTTGTTCCATTATCTGGAGACTCTGAATGTGAATAAGCAGGAGAAATGAGATGTTCTAGGCTTTTGTAGCTGGACAATAAAAGGATGCATACGTAACACGCCTCTTGTTGTTCTGTTAGGAACAGTCAAGGGAGGAATTATTGCGGCTAGTTCTTTAGAGCAAAATCCGTGGACGTATCGGTAGAAAAAGGATAAATCCCCAACAGTGCGACGAGCGAGAGGAGTTTTCTTGTGAGGACTCGGTCAGTGATAAGTCGAATGCCTCTCTTTTAAACAGAATTAAGGATGTTAAGTGTCGAAGGAGATGCCGCTCTCCAAATGTGAGAACAGTACTGTAGGTCAGGTCTTATTTGGGAAACATAGAGAGTGAGTAAGTTGGAAGGGGAGGAGTATTTTCTGGCTCGAAAGCGAAAATTAAGCTTGTTAGCTGCTGAATATTGTTGTTTAGTTTTTTGTGAAAAAAAAACAATTTATTTTTAGTGAAACACATAAGAAAAGACATAATTTATTACATTTTTTTTTAAAACTGAATCTATGATGTCTTTTTCAAAACGTTTACCGGTTTACATACATTTTATTTCGGCTACAGGCCCACTCTGGCAAGTGAGGTGGGTAGTGCTCCAGAGCGCTGGAAGCGACATTGTACAAAAAAGGTCAATAAAAGAAGACAATGTGGTTTATCGGAGGATTTGCAAGATGGTCGATGGCGGGAAGCACTTCCAAAAAAAGGTCGACTGTCTAGAAGAAAACAACATATTTTTCCAAGCTAAACAACCTCTGATTTTTAATGTACTTCAATAATATGAAAATATATATTAGTTTTTATTTGACTAACTCATACCTACGCTTTGGCATACATGTTGAAAAAGCGCCAAAAAAGAATCAGAGGTTAGAAGAAATCCAAAGTCTTTCAAGTGTTAAGTTAAGTCCACGGACCTACAACGAAGTCATCGGGGGGCTACCATTAACTAACACGACCTCCATGTTTTACTCGCAGTTCAAGTTAGACGAACAGACTCTTTTTGATTCAAGTGTTAAAAACAACGAAACCCGACTGCACTTAACATACTTTATCTTTAACTAACTAGATTTTATATATAAATTTGCCACCCTAAATTTAATTTCATTATAATTTCTTCCAAAGATATAGCGCTAAATTTACCCCTAGTTAGGAACTTATAATAATAATAATTTAATTAATTTTACTGCTAATTAGTATTTAATGGAAATTGTTATCGTTATTAGACCAAATTCTTGCGCAACTTATACACCTTAAGCTAAACAGTCAGTTAATAAACTTTCCAGATATTTCTAGTTGAATTATTTAAGTGACAGTTCCACTCCAATAAAGTAGAATAGGCTATAAATTAATATTTAATGGGGTTTTAGCTTTCTATTAAAGTTTGATGGGGATTGAAAATTAAAGTTTAAGTCAATACATGAGAAATTATGGATTTGTATTTTGGTTACAAGAAGTCATATCTAAAGCTTTGCAAACGGGGGTTATTCCAGGGACGGCTCTAACCTAGTTGGAAATAAAATTAGTACCCGATTTGAAAATAAAATACGAATATTTATTTCCCCACATTGCATTGTGTTCTTTGAAAATGCGATAATATACGAAAATACTTCGGTTACAGTGATATACCATACAGAGTGTCTGAAAAGTCTTAGCTTGGCAAATATCTTTACTATTAATAAAGATAGAGACACCAAATTTTAGTTGTATCTTATTGGTTAATAAATCTATTTTTTATGTAAAATGACTTTTTCAACTCCCTTGGGGGGTTACGCTAGGGAGTTGAGGTCAAAAATTTTAAATGCAACCCTATGCCGTGTGGTATCTCATTTTAAAGGTCTTTTCGAGAATGGCAGATGTTACTTCTTGGCAGAGTTCTAAAATGGACTTTATTACTGGCAAGAAGTTCATGGTGGTCATTCTAAACAACTTTTAACGTAATAAGTAAGGCAGGCACTGTTGGTCTGTTACCAGAGGCGTCGATGCCGAAAATAAGTACGTACGCATACGGTATTTGACAGAAATAATTTAATTCATGGGAGTTGCCGTGATTGTGTAAAGTAAAAAAACAGGTTGAGTGCGAGTTCGACTCGCGCATAGAGGGTTCCGGGCCACATACAATATTGTGAATTTATCACAGGACGCAAAAGTCTCAATAACTATGGTAAAGCTAACCCTTGAATAAATAACAAGAGGCGGCCATGCCGGAAATAAGTCAGTGCGTATAGGTTATATAACTGATTAGTAAGGCTGGCACGGCTGGTCTGTTCCCGGAGGCGTCAATGCCGAAAATAAGTACGTACGTATACCGTATTTGACAAAAATAATTTTATTCATGGGCGTTGCCGTGATTGTATAAAATAAAAAAACGGTCATGTGCGAGTTCGACTCGCGCATATAGGGTTCCGTACCACCGTAAGATTGTGTTTATATATTTTTAATAAATTTGCTGATGCTTCATCCCATATTCTTGTTGTGAGGTGACACAATGTCACATAGTTAAGAATGTTCAAAAAAGTAAGACATCATAAAATTGTAGAAATATGTTAAATACGTAGTTGTAGTTTTACTATTGGAGATAATATATTCTTCAAAGTGGGTAGGTTTGAATATATACACCAAAGTCCATCTCCTGAAATTCCGTGCGCATGTCTAGCACG
Source organism: Philopedon plagiatum (assembly GCA_963971165.1). Lineage (NCBI taxonomy): Eukaryota > Metazoa > Arthropoda > Insecta > Coleoptera > Curculionidae > Philopedon > Philopedon plagiatum. Next base: position 28,819,261 of record OZ020198.1, on the reverse strand, counting down.
CTCGGTTTGCGCGTGGTAAGCAGGCGCGGCCCGTGAAATTTCAAAGTTGCATATCTCTGTTGCTACTTATGGGACCCATACCAAATTCAGGTTTTTTAATAGTGAGCCTACTAGGAATGTTTTGGTAAAGAAAAAATATATTTTGCAATTTGCGAAAAAAAGTTGATTTTTTGAATTGACCCACCAGGGTAAAAAATTAACACGCTTAGATATTTTATTTATTATTTTTTCTAAACAAATTTTACATCATTTTGTCGACAATTCTTAAATTTTAAGAGAAAAAAATGTGTTAGTAGAAAGTTATAGTCATTTGAATTTTTTGCAACCGAAAATTTAAATTATTTTTCGGTTGAAAAAATATGGGTCCCATAAGTAGCAACAGAGATATGCAACTTTGAAATTTCACGGGCCGCGCCTGGTGGTAAGCATTTTGGTCTACTGCGCAGATGGCAAAAAACGAAAAATAAGGTAAAAAAAAAACTTGGGAAAAAAGTTATAAAGTTAAATCCGTAGTGGTACCTTGACTATTGCAGATATATTCTTAAAAGTGAATGGGTTCGAATGTAGACACCCAAGTACATCTCCTAAAATTTCGTACGCATCCTAATTTTATTTCCAACTAGGTTATAGCCATCCCTGGAATAACCCCTGTTTGCAAAGCTTTAGTCATATCACTGGTATACGGGATATTCGGTTTTATTTTAGGACTCGGAGATAAAAAATAATTACGCAGTATATAGGTGGTTTGGTTATTATTGGTCCTTTTCTCCAATAACAATGCTGCCTGATATTACAGTTAAACCATTACTTACTCCCTTGTTCCTATCTGTTGTTGTGTAAATACTCGTAAACAAGTTATTTAGAAGAAATTAATTTATGTACGAAGCAAGTTAATTCAACTTATTGTCTGTTTTCTACATTTATTAAGTTATATTGCCCAAAAATTGGGGAAATATGACCATACTTTCTAAGGCTAGTTGAAAATCGAAAACAGATATTATGTAAAATTTGCAGCTTTCCATTGTCATTATTACGTATACATACTTTTATGATATGCAATTTCACTGTAGTCTAGAACACCTAAAATCATTATATTTAGAATCTTTGCAAGTGTTTAAACATAACTCAAAGAAAAGTATGGCATGCCGCACTCCTATGAACTATGTACATGGATAGGCAGCTTTCTCTCTTATCGGCGCATATCTGTTATGGTGGACGATCACTCATTTAACTTCCATTCTATCAATGCTGGTGTACCCCGAGGTTCTGTCCTGACACCAACATTTCATTAATAACATGTTCTCTTTATATACCAATCCCAGCCACAGTTACGCTGACAATAGTACTCTTTGCTCCAACATTCCTTTTTCCTGGCAAGTTTCGAATCAAGAGCTGGATAATAGACGCAGATCTTCGCACCTATCCCTTTCCCAAGATCTTTAATTATTAATCTTAGGCTGGGGCGTCAACAACCTTGTTCAGTTCAACGCCTTCTAAACCCAGTCTTGCTTCCTGTCGCGCAAATAATCCGGCAACATTTGCCCCATCCACATGAATTGCCAAGCCCTACAGAATAATAAAACGTTCAATATTGTTGGCATCGCTTTAGAACATGATCTCAGCTGGCACAAACACATTACTTCAATAGCCACATGAACGGCTAAAAAGCTTTGTTTTCTCTTTCCCAAATAAAACCTAACCTAGAGTTAGGATTTAGGTCCCACATCTGGGGAGCGGCATCATCTCCGACACTTGACATCCTTGATTCTATCCAAAAGAGGGTCATTCGACTCACCAATGATCCGATCCTGACAAGAAAACTCCCTTCTCTCGTGCATCGCCGCGCTGTTGGAGATTTATCCCTTTTCTACTGATGCTTTCACGCATACTTCCTTGCTCTGAAGAACTAGCCCCCATGATTCCCTTTTTGACTATTCCTAACAGAACAACAAGATGCGCGATCGGTATACATTCCTTTACTGTCCAGCTACAAGTTCCACTTCTCTCGCTGATTCATATATAGGGTATCCAGATTATGGAACAAATTGTGCAGATGTTTTCCCTTTCCCTCTTAACCTCCAATTCTTTAAATCTCATGTCAATCGATTACATTTCCCTTCTCTTCAGACACCCACGGTACATTAGTACTTAGGCATGAAGTCTATATTGGGTTATGGGATAAATAATTACACCGTTATTTGAATTTTACTTTATCTTTTATTCAGACTCTTTAAGCCAAGCACTCGGAAGGTCTCTTGTCGAACTACTAACTTGAAACTAACAACTCCCCCTTATTCCTCTTTTAAATCCATAACATATTTCTAAAAGTCTTACTTAGCGTTTCTATTCATAAGCTAATCCCTACCTCGTAAACTTATATGGTCATAAAATATATTAAGAAAAATAATTGAGCCCTGCCTCTGTATCGTTTTCGACATTTATGTTTTAAACCCTCTTGATTGATTTTTGTTGACACAGATGTTATATTTCATCTATTATCCAACAGTCTACGTGGGCTGCTTCACATAAATAAGTAATAAAATTTATATAAAATATATACTAAGTTTCAAATACGTTTTCAGGTATTTTATATGATCTTCAAAAGTCAAATATTAAATTGATTTAGAACAATTTTTAAATAATTTTTTTTTTTTCTAGGGAGAGAAAATTCCCACGCCAAAGACTCATTGAGAAAGACCAGCGAAACCCGCATGCTCAGATTAATGTTCAGATTTACATCATAAATAACACTCATTTATAAAAATTTGAGGTGACTTATCTAATGGGAATTAAGGTCACTTACATCGAGGTTTAATAGTAATGAGCATTTATGTAATCGAAAGTAGATATTTCGGCATTCAACACCAGGGTTATACAAATATCTATAAAATTTGTTAGTTTATGATTTTATAACCGGCTGGTGGCTAGGTGGATAGCGCCGCAGAAATGCGAAGCGGGCTCACTCGACCATGGCCATGGCGCGGCGCCGCACCTGGTTCGATTCCAGTGCTGTACCATAAAAAAGTAAAGGTCTGGGTGTTTGTGATTGTTAATATGAATGAGGCGTGTGTATAGTGTATGGGTGCTGAATCAAGGAATGTGGTGGAGGAATTCTTCCTCGACCGAGGAGGTACCACTTAAAAAGAGTTGGTGAAATCCCTATGGATGTTTCCAGCACTGGGTGTATGAGTCGGCTTTGATAACAACCCACCGTACGTTCGCACTTAGGCTTGCTGCCTTTGTGGGTCATATAAAGATGAAAAAACAGCGCTGCTTAATATTACAAGTAACATAATAACTTACCTCCATGTTCCTGCGCGATACTCATTTTCAAAAATTTGCGCTCGTATTACTCGCTACTTACCATCTTGCCTTATAGAAATATTTCATAGTAATCTTCTCTGCGGAACTGAAATTATGTATATATATTTCGGTTCTAAAAATCGAGGTTATATAAATTACCATAATATTTGTTCCTTCAAAAACATAACTTAATGGTTTCCGCACCACACTAATTTTTAAAGATTTTTGCTGACATTACTTACTACTGGTCTTATTGAAGTCAGGTCACTTTTATCTTTTTTTACATCGAGGTTTTATAGTGATGGGCTTTTGTGTAATCGAAACTAGATATTTCGGTATTAAAGGCTAAGGTTGTGCAGATCACAATAATATTTGTTTTATATGTCATAAATTATCCTTTAAATAGTCCAAAATACAATAAGTATTACGACTAAAATTTAATTTGTTCGCTTGTTTCGGCGCGACACTTATTTTTAAAGATTGGCGCTAGTATTACTCTCTACTGTCTTGTAAAAGTGTAGGTCACTTATGCCGATTTCAACATTAAGTCGATAATTACACCGATATGTCTACATGGTTTTAACAAAAGGAAAGTATGGTGATTTAGATCAATTAATTCTAAAATAATTTTCTTTTCAGGGAGAGAAAAGGCCGACGCCATAACAACTTCTTAGAAAGAACGGCGAAACACGCATGCTTAGGTTTATGTTAACATTCACATCATAAATGACATTCATTTTTGAATATTTGAGCTTATGTACTCACTACTTGTATACTGGAAGTGTAGGTCACTTATATCGATCTTTGCATCGAGGTTTTATAATGTTGAGCTTTTATATAATCAAAACTGGATATGTTAAAGACCGCGGTTATACAAATTCACTACTTGTCTTAAAAAAGTGTAGGTTAGCTATGTTGAGTTCTACATTGAAGGTTCATAGTCATGTGTTCGGTGGAATTGAAAGTTTTTTTACATATTTTACATGATCTTTAAAAGTCAAATGCGACCAACAATTACACCGAGATTTTTACATGATTATAACAAAGGGAAGGTATAATGATCTAAAATGATAATGAAATATTTTTTTTTTGGAAGAGAAAAGGCCGATGCCATAACAATTTCCTGAAAAAGAACAGTAAAACCCGCATGCTCAGGTTTATGTTCACACTCACATCATAAAGTAGATTGATTGTTATTATTATTATTATTATTATTATTATTACTTTCTGTAATATCTAAAATTTTAGAACGTATAGTTTTTGACCAAATAATAGAGTATTTTAAAAAATATGATATTTTACCAGAAAATCAATCAGGTTTTAGAGAAAATTTTAGTACTACTACTTTACTCTGTAAACTTAAAGATGATATTTTAGAAAATTGGGATTCAGGTTTTGTTACTAATATAGTCTTTCTCGATTTGGCTAAAGCCTTTGATTCTCTAAATCATGAAATGTTATTAGCAAAGCTTAAATATATAGGTTTTAGTCTAAAAACTTGCCAGTGGTTCAAACATTATTTATCTGACAGAAAACAAGTGACAAAAATTGCAAACGAATACATTTGTGACATTTCAAATTCACTGCCTATTTCTAGAGGTGTTCCACAAGGATCAGTATTAGGCCCTTTATTGTTTATTATATACACTTTTGATTTTCATTTATCTATTAAACACGGTAATCTTTTAGCTTTTGCAGATGATACTCAAATATACCACTCAATCAAGTACACAGATTTAAAAAATAGTATTTCCTTAATCAATAAGGATATTTTAAATATTTCGAAAACTATAACTGATCACGGATTAAAAATAAATGAAAATAAAACTAACTTAATTTTAACTGGTCCTAAAACACTAATCACTAAAATAAAAAATAATTCTGATTTCAAAATTGTTCTAAACAATAGTTTTAAGATACCGTCAATCGAATTTGGCAAAAATCTTGGCGTAATTTTTGATCAGCATCTTAATTTTCATGAACATATAAAAAATATAATTAAAAAAGCATACTACAAACTAAGAATTTTATATAACTTTAAGGACTACTTAAATACCGATACTAAACTTAGACTGGTTGATTCAATTATTCTAAGTGGATTAGATTACTGTGATATCATTTATCACAAAAATATCAGTAACGAAGATAAACAGAAATTACAAATTCTTCAAAATAACTGTGTTCGTTTTTCAGTAGGGCTAAAAAAGTATGATCACGTATCACCTAGTTTTGACCAACATAATTTAATTAAATTAGAAAAAAGACGCGAAATCCACATATCCTGTTTTATTTATAAAATAATTTTAACTCAGAAACCAAGATATTTATTCGAAAAAATTGAATTCAGGAATAATATTCATAATGTTAATACTAGAAATCAGAACGCAATAGAAATACCTAAACATCATACTGAAAAATATAAGTCTTCGTTTAAATATAACTCTTCTGTAATTTATAATAATATTCCTTCTAGTCTGAGGGGCTTAAGCTATATAACTTTCAAAAAAAATATAAAAAATTATTTAGTAAGGGTAGGATTGGAAGAATGATTTTTTATAAATCAAAACCCTACCTATTTATGCCAACTAGTATACTACTGTCATTTTTTGGTGTTCTTTTTTACTTTATCATTTTTATATTTATATTTTTAATTGTTTTATTGGCATAAATAAACATCTTTATTATTATTATTATTATTAACGACTAAACCTGCATGTTCAGGTTTATGTTCACACTCACATCATAAATAGCATTCCGTTTTGAATATTTAGTGGCTATTACTCACTACACAGAAAACACTGTTATGATGTTTTCAATCATAGTATTATTTTTAACCACTATCACATTAGTTATATTGAAGTTAATATTGTCTCAACAAAACATTACTGAAATAATCAAAAAAAAATATTTCTTTAATAATAGACTTATTATCAGAGTTCAAAAGTATTCCTACTTTTTTGAAAACTATATTACCATTTTTTCAATTACCAAAATACTATTGGCCACCAATAAATTTCCATTATTCCTTAGAGTTGAGAATTGTTAGAGCTAAAAAATGCGTAAAATAACTATTTGTAGGCGGTGTGATTCAAGTTACAATATATTTTATTAAACGAGCAAGAACTACAGTTTAAATAGAAAATCTGAAAATTAAGTGAATAATCCTTATATAATTTTAATTAAAATACACACTCCTATAAAACATATAAGGTAAAAAATATTAATTCAATGGGCTCTACTGTTGGCTGAAATATTATTTCTCTGGCTCGCGGACACCCTTTGGAGGGATTAAAATTGTGCTGTTGGTATTTGTTCGTAGAATAGTCGTTTAAGCTTGCAGCCTGTTTGTTTATTGCGTTATAGGTACGCCAAAAATAATAGATCTTTTGCAGTTCTGGCGACTGGAGCAACCCATTTCAGTGTTTTTATGGTAAGTAAACCAAATCTAAAAAGCTTTGCAATAATAAGTGTGTTTTTTATTTGTAAATCTCTCTTGGTTAGCCTATTATAAGACTGTATACTAAGCCGATACGTATTGTTCAAAAACATTAAATATGATCGCAAGATTATTGTTGTATTTGTATTTTTTAAACATGGTTTCCATCAAATCTACCGACATATTTAGAAGATTCGAAAGCGTCAAATTTGTTCCATCTTGCATCCTGTACCCCAAAGAAAATATAATACTGTACCCAATACCCATACAAGCCAGAAGTTTTGCAAAGAAGCAGATCCTATATTGTGAATGAAATAAATATATAAAGTCTACCGTGTTCACGTCAAAAACTGGTGTTAATAAAATGTCGTTCTTTTATATTTAAATTTTTACAGAATTTCTGAACAATGTAGGTATTTTTACTAATACTAGGTAAATACAAATTATTTTAAAATAATAAAACGTGTTTTATTGGTTTTAAATATTAGTGAAATTGATTTAATAGAAATTATTCATTATATTAAATAACAGTGCATTGTTCTGTAAAACCCATATTGGACTGAATTTAAACAAAAATGTTTTTTCTATTAAACATTAACATTAAATTAGTTAGTGTTGTGCTTGAAACAATAATAAGAAGTATTTCGATTAAATAAGACGTATGTATGTATATTCTTACAAATAAACTTTTACTGAAACCAATGGACATATTTTGTATTGAATTTAGAATGGCGTATTAATGCATCAAATAATTGCTATATTTAAACGACCAATGAAACCTTATATTTCAAGCAATCTTATAAGTTATTGGTTAACAATGATAAACTTATCATTGAAAGAAACCGAATTTGTATTTTGCAATACGGAATAGAGTGTTTCATTGAGTGAATTGGTATGCAATTCAATATACGATAGTGTTTTTGTTTTGCTGTGTACTTGCCTAATAGAAGTGTAGGTCACTTATATCGATTTTTACATCCAGGTTTTATAGTGATGGGCTTTTATGAAATCGAAACTGGATTTTTTGGTATCAAAGACCGGGGTTTTACAAATTTACTACTTGTCTTATAAAAGTGACGGGCTTCTGTGGGATAGAAATTTTTTTTTATATCTTTTACATGATCTTTGAAAGTCTTCTATGATCAACAATTACGACGTTGGCCATTGTTCAGTCGCCAAATCCACATTGATAACCACTGGGGCTGAAGTACTATACTACTACTACTACTACTCCTATATATTATCATCATAGTGGAGAATACGGTTGCTAAATGGGCATTCCATGTAAAAGAGGAAAATGACATAAATTTTAAAATTCCTTTAATTATTTTTAATTTAGTACTAACTCATAGTTAAGAGTATATATTTAACTAATTTGTAAAAAAAATTGTTAAAATTAATAAGAAAAACTCGTTTTTCTCCATATAAACTTTTTAGTCGTATTGAGTCGTTTAGGGAGCAAATGTTCTTTAGGTTGGTAATACTATTTTTAGTCATCTAAATAACTTCAGCAAACTGATGATTGTATTTCAGAAAAAGAGTTAAAAAAACTAAGGAACCGCGTATAATTCAAGTGAAAAGGTATGTTAGTTTTTGTGTATTTCTTGTTTGAATATAAGCATATCGCATGTCCCACCAGTCACGCAAAAAGAGATAAAAGTTGTTTTTCTAAACTCAAATATGACATTATCAATTCTGATTCTTTTTAGAAGTAACAATAAATATGTTACGAACTATTTAAGCTTCTTATAATTGTTAAAAACTCCATATTATAGTTTTGAGGCTATTTTAAAATATGTCCCACCAGTCACATGTGACTGGTGGGACTCTGGCTCACAGTTAAGATATCATGGAATTTTGTTTGCTACTGCACATTGTAGCTTTGTTTCTCTGTATGACTCTTAATTTAATGATTTTATACATTTTTTAGCCTAAAATAAATACAAATTTGGGGATAGGTTATATTCAGATTTACGTTGATATTGTATTTAACAATTCAAGACGAAAAGTTAAATTACTCTGAGATATATAACTCCAGTGACAGTGAATAGCAACTGGGCGTGGACACCAGATAATGAACTAAAGCTTTTTGTCAAAAATGCTAATAGTTTTAAAAAACTAAATTAATAGTTATAGATATTTTTAAATAAGGCATGGTAATTTTCTTTTATAGGAGTTTAAAAAACAAGTTTCTTTTATTTTTGTTATTGAAAACTAAAGTTTATTGATATTTTGTTATTGGTACCTATATTTAAGTCTCTATTCGCGTTGTGTTTGTAGTTTCTTAATTATTTTAAATACTTTATAGTAAAAATTATGATTAATAATGTTTGTAAGGTTTAAAAAGTCATAAAACTGATTTATTAAAGAACTATGTTCACGTATTTCGTACTTGTCCCACCAGTCACAAAAGCCTGTCCCACCAGTCACAATTTAAAAGTTTTTTTTTTATTTCTACATAGGCTATCAGTATAATTATTATTGATAAAAGCGGAAGCACATAGTATAGATTTTACACTAAGAAAAACGTTTCACTTAAAATTTAAGTGGCCGAACTGAAATTCGTCTTCACGTACACCGTGGTAAGAGAGGAGGATTTTTTGGTGTCCCACCAGTCACGCTCATTCAAGTAAAAATTACAAAGAACTCAGAATGTATTCAGTTGTTTTTTTAAGGGAACTTGTGCATTAGTTCTTTACCTATGTTTTAAGGTATATTTCACTATTGTATAAGTTTCGATGGTATAATTATAGCGCATAGTTAGTCGAATTCCGGAGTCAAATGTCCCACCAGTCACTATGGAATGCCCCTAAAATATCGGGGCTAATGGACTTTACCTTTCTCTCAGCCATCCCGTCGGAGCCCGGAACAGAGTTCTTCCGGTGTGACAGGCCTCCCTCGACCTTTTCCTTGCAGATTGGCTAGAAGGTAGGTGTGACTTATAGGGTCAGAGGCTTCGAGGAATTATTTTTTACGAACTCCTCCGTAGAGCCACTCAACGTCCCGAGTTGTTGGCGAACTTGTTTCTCGTACATACGGCCTCAATTAAGTATAATCTTAATAAGATGGCCCATGTCCTTCTTATAGAGATCCTGGGCCATTTTATACTCGGACGCACGTTGTCTCGATCCGGTGTTTCGTTGCCCGTAGCTCTTCACTTGGGGATTCTTTTTTCCGTTTAAACACGTCTGTGGAAGCCTTGTGGGTGCTAGGGGGTGGAGTTCCTTTAGGCAAATGTCAATGGCTCAGGTGAGCTTGGATTTTCCACCCCACTGGGTCTTAAGTATAATGTTTCATTAAGGTTTTCCATATGTTTGAAAAATAAGCTTAGGTTGGGAAATTTCCGTACTGGCTTCTCACTGACTTCGGGTGTTACTAAAATGTCCAGTAAGTTATTACTACCGTTCAGGTTTGTTTCGGTTTATTACCGTTCTGTTCCGGGAGACAATGACTTTTCGTACTGAACTTTAACTTTCTCAACGTTAAGCCCTTACTGACTAACAGTTTCATAAACACCAAAATTAGTTTAATAGCTCCAGACAGACAGGCAAAAAATTTGGGGATCCATGGTTTACAATGAGTCAATATAATATTTTTAACAACAAAACGCGTTAAAGACCCACGCTAACCTAATTCCTTGATCTACAGTTCCCCTTCCTCTAAACTTAATATAATTGACAAGCTTTAGTAGTAATTATATTGAAAATAATGGGAAAATTAAAGGGAAAACGTCTGCGGTCAGAAACTTCGTCGACGATCGAGGTATAAAAAAGAGGAAACAATGAGATTTTCTGGACTTCTCTAGTTGGGCAGTGGTAATATATAGGTAACGCGCTTCTAGTTGTTCTGTTGGGGATACCCATTGGGGAAATAGAAAAGACTAGCTCTTTTCAGCAGAAGCCGTAAAAATATCTGTAGAATAGGGACAGATCACCCACAGTTCGTCGGTAAACGAGAGAAGAGAGATTTCTTGGAACAACTGGATCATTAAGGTTTTCCATATGTTTGAAAAATATGCTTAGGTTGGGAAATTTCCGTACTGGCTTCTCACTGACTTCGGGTGTTACAACTGGATCATTGACTTCTTTGACTGCTCTTCTTTAAACAGAGTCAAGGAAGATTTGATATTGGAAGTGTCATCACTCTCAGGATGTCGAAACAATATTCTACAGGTCTTGTTTGGAAGACTTAGAGAATATACAGATTTTAAGTGAAAAAATCTTTCGAAGATCTGAAAATACATTAAAGCGTTTTAACATAGACTTAGGTTTGTTATCCAGCCTAAACTTTTGGCCTGGTTTTCGAAAATGGATATTATAGCGAAGAGTTGTAACGTCAGCATAAATTTAACATGGATAAATTTGGTAATAGAAAATGGTAGGTGTAATGTGAGGAAGGAACAGGACGCCAATACTGAGCATTGGATTACGCTGGCCCTACTTGGATAGAAGTTGTATATAAAATGGCTGCCATAGTAGATATGAGTCGATTAAAAAAAAACTATCGATATAGACACAAGGCTTGAGAATAAGAGCGTAACTATGATAGAGGAGTACCTGAACCAAGGCATTGCATAAATCAAAGGCAGCAATTTGGAGTTCACCATAAAATCGAGGAATTTGTTTTAATTTTAGGTGATAAAGGTAAAAGGATCTGTTGTGGATCTTTGATATGTACAGTCATTGACAACTTAAACTTTTAGATATGTATTGTGTTTCTATTTAGGTGTGAATTTTTTTATTAGCCTAAGTATTGACCTACCGTAGGCGTCTAAAGGGAAGGAAAATGTAATCTGTTGACACGGGATTTACAGGATTGGAGGTTTTGAGGGGAAGGAAAAACATCTGCAGGCAGTCCGTTTCATAATCTGGAGACCCTAAGTATGAATGAGGAGAAGTGGGATGTTCTAGGCTTTTGTAGCTGGACAGTAAAGGGATGCATATGTAACGCGCCTCTTGTTGTTCTGTTAGGAATAATCAACGAGGAATTATAGCAACTAGTTCTTCGGAGCATATTCTGTGGATGTATCGGTAGAAATGGAATAAATTCCCAGCAGCGTGGCGATGATCAAGAAAAGGGAGTTTTCTTGTGAGGACTGGATCATTGCTGACTCGAATGGCTCTCTTTTGGATAGAATCAAGGAAGCTAGGTATCAAAGGTGACGCTACTCCCCAGATATGGGAACAATACTCTAGGTTAGGTCTTATTTGGGAAACATAGAGAGTGTATAAGTTGGAAGGGGAGAAGTATTGTCTGGATTGAAAGAGAACACCAAGCTTTTTAGCTGCTGATGCGTCTATTGCAGTAATGTGTTTGTGCCAGCTGAGATCACGTTCAAAAGCGATACCAACAAGATCGAACATTGTTCTGTAGTGCTTGGTTATTCATGTGGATGGGGTGAGTGTTTCCGGGTTTTTGCGTTACAGGGAGCAAGACTGAGTTTTGGAGGCGTTGAATTAATCAAGGTATTTGGCATCCTAGTTTAGGATTAATTAAAGATCTTGGGAAAGGAATAGGTGCATAGATCTGCGTCTACTACCCAGCTCTTGGTTCGAGACTTGTCTGGAAAAATGAATGTTGGACTGAAGAGTACTATACTCAGCGTAACTGTGAATGAGACTGGTAGTTGAAGAGAGCAGGTCATTAATGTAAAGAGGAAATAGGGTTGGTGTCAGGAATGAACCTTGGAGTACGCCTGCATTGATAGGATGGAAGTTAGATGAGTGACCATGACAGATATGTACCGATTAGAGAGAAAACTACCGATCCAGGTACATAGTTTGGGAGGAAGACCGTATGAATGTAATTTGTTGAGGAGTGTGGGATGTCATACTTGATCAAAGGCCTTGGAAATATCAAGAGCAACAATCTGGGATTCGCCATGAAATTCGAGAGACTTGCTCCAGTTATGTGTGACGAAGGTAAGGAGATCAGCTGTGGATCTTTGGTGACGAAATCCGTACTGTCTGTCATGGATGATTTTGTATTTTTATTGATATTTTACAATTTGTAAGTTAATGATGTTCTCCATAACTTTGCTGACAATAGAGACCTTGAACCTTTCTTCGGGACAGACTGCACACGAGCAGCCTTCCAGCTGTCTGGGAAGATAGCCTTGTCATAGGAGATCTGGAAAAGGGAGTTAAGATGGGTGCGATGGGTGGAGCTCTGGAACAATTGCTGGTATGATATCCAGACCGGAGGACTTTTTGGTGTCAAGGTATAGAAGAGTTTTTTCAACTTGTTTGACCTAAATTATTATGTCGGACATGTACAGACGTAGTGATTGGAAGAGTGAAATTTGCAGGAGGAATGAGGGTTGAAGTGGCAGCGAATTGTCTGGCAAATAGTTCTGCTTTCCCTTTAGATGTGGACATAATTGAGGTCAGGGGAGGAAAAGTGCTTCTGCTGAAGTTTTGACTAGTGTTTTAAGCAAGTGATCAGAATGAAGTCTGAATGTTGAAATTGTCAATGGCTGTACATATTATGACACTTTAAGCAATTTCACCTAATCTCTACACATTTACTGTAAAACGATAATGACTAGAGTAATATAAAAACTATTCTGTCTTTATCTTGAAAACTTCTAGGAGGAAGATGCTGGCATAGTGCAGCTGAGTGAGAGAGAAAGTGTCAGCAACCCATATCGATCGTTTTTCAATCATCTGGTCTCAGGAATAGCTAACACTGAGACTTTTGTCTTTTAATACTACCGCTAATCAATAGAATTCATTATTATATGTTATGTTTTATTTCATAAGTTCCACTCTTTACTTTGTCACTGGTATTCACCAAGCGCGTTACCTTCTTTACTGTTTATAGTTAAACTTATTTTTTTGTTGCAAATTTATTTTTAACAGAACAGTGTTTCTGCAACAAATAATACGTTTCTCAACTATATCGGATTTTATTACTGAAGTGACAATTTCACTTCATAAAATAGAGTTAACCCATAAACTACATATTTGGGTTTATCTTCACTGAAGTCATTACTCCAAGTTAAACTTTGATAACGAACGAAAATTAACTCTATGACAGTACGTGAGAAATCATGGAGTTGCATTTATGTCAATAGACATTAGACGACTTCTATGAAATAATTAATAGCGTCTTGTATTCAACCCACTTATCGAAAACGTATTATCTAGAGATCACCCGCAGCAGAATGTCTATTATCTATTGCTAATGCATTAGATCAATACAAAAATGGGTTATACATTTATTTATTTTGCGCGGCATCGCTTCCGTAGTTCATATACCTCGGAAAACATTTAATTTTTTAAACACTTTTTATATGTTCTTTATCTGTCCTTATTCTATGTGAGATAAGTTACAGGTGAGAAATAAGTATTAAAATACTAATAAATCTTTTTAAATATTCAGACAACCTAATTTTTTTTTTGTATTACATAGGTAGCTGCACCAAATTTGATCTAGTTGTTTTCGTATCTCAGTAATATGGGTTCGTTATAGAGGGAGGTACCTATCCACGCCTAATGAGGGCTATGCATATAATCCAAATAAAGCTAAAATATATACAGGGTGATATGGAATTCACTGCATATATTGAAACCGGTAAATGCTGGTATGAATTCAGACTGAGTAAAAACATTCATAAATGGCGCTTCATGATAAAAAAAGGTAGATATCGTCATTCAAAAATTTTTTTTAGTAACTGCGCACCACTGGTAATAAATACATGGCCATATAAAAAACAGCAAGAACCGTCAGTTACAGAAAAAAGACTTTTGTTTTGACGTCAGTACTCGCTGTGGCGTTGCCAAGTCTCTCTAGAATATTCCTATGTAACAGGTTTGAAAAAATAATATTTTTGTTATCTTTAAAGTAAGTAGTCCAACTAACTATTTCAAAAAAATAAATTTCAAAAAGTTGAAATACTACAACACAAAAAATCAGGAGAACAGCTGTTCAAACCAAGAGTAAAATTTTGTTTGGGTTTGCTTGGGTCTCAACTAAAGATATTTAAATATTAAAATCTTGCTTGTACCCTTAAAATGTCAGTTACTTTTTATCACTTTTTAAATAATTCTGTGTTAAGAAATTTTTCAAATAATTTGGTGACCCACTTGTCTATAAGTTTATTTACCCCTACTAACATTTCACTTGTACCTTTAAGGTACAAAACGTTAAAAATATCATCAACCCAGTATATATAAAAAAATCCATTTCTCAAATCCCCATTTTCACAATCCTTATTGATTTAAAAGTCTTTAACTCCAACAATTTTAAATATGTTCATAAAACAATGGAATTATATTTTTGAAAAAAAAAATTCATTCATAATCTGCATCTCAAAGTAAGGATTTCATAAAAAATCATTGTTTAATGTAGGTATACCCAAAAATTTCTCAAACTTTTCGTTTAGAAAAGCTCGATATATAAAGGTTTGGGTTTAATATACAGGATGTTGTGGAATTCACTGCATATATTGAAACCGGTAAATCCTGGCATGAATTCAGATTGAATAAAAATATTCATAAGTGGCGCTTCACGATGAAAAAAAAGGTAGATATCGGCCTTCAAATTTTTTTTTTAGTAACTGCCCCCCACTGGTCATAAATACGTGGCCACATAAAAAACAGCGAGGAACGTCAGTTACAGAAAAGAAACTTTTGTTTTGACGTCAGTAGTCGCTGCGACGTTGCCAAGTATCTCTAGAATATTCCTATGTAACAGGTCTGAAAAAATAATATTTTAGTTATCTTTAAAGTAAGAAACTTTAAAGTAAGAAATTATATCATCAGCTTCATCTTTTAAAACATTCGATTTAAAAAAGCTAAAATACTACAACACAAAAAATACAGAGAACAGCTGTTCAAACCAAGAGTAAAATTTTGTTCAGCTAGGCCGACCCGAAGTTAATACGAAAATTTTAGTTCAAAATTAGATTTAAACAACAAAAAATTCCAACACTGAAGCGTGTACTTTTTTTTTATTTGCCTATTTTTAATCATATTTAACAGAAGATTTGGCTGTTATTAAGAGGTTTATTTATATTGTCCTTAATTTTTAAGCGAAATTCCTCACAACTTAAATTAATTATAAACTTTACCTTCATAATCTCTTCCAGTGTTGAAACAGCCATTCGACTTTTTTCATCTGTCCAATAGTTTTAAATTTCGCCAGAGTCTTTCACAGTCTATGTTAGTATCAGGTAACATAAAAATACTCAATAAGATTTTTTATACAAGGAAAACTTGTTTCAAATGCATCATTGTATTTACACTCATTTTCGACGAAAAAAATTCAAGAACTCTACAAAATAACGAAAAAAGTGACAAATGACAAAGTTTTATGCTACCATGAGCTTCCAACGACGCACAACGATGCTCTGGCTCCTAGTAAAATCTCTTTAAAATACACTTCTTTCGAAAATATTTTAGGTTAAAATATTTAGCACTAACAGACACTGAAATGAAAAATTCTATTTCAATCGTAACAACACAGTACAGGCATTAATGACAAACAGAGCACTCAACTAATAATTAAAATTGACAAAAGTTAAACACAAATATTCCACGCGTTTTTATCATCACTATCGGCCCTACTAAAAACGAAAACTAATATTTTTGTTACTTTTCTAGTAAAATCTAAGTAACAAAAGATAGACAACCCAAAAAAAACTACAAATAGTAATAATGGCTGCATGAGTATTCTGGTGCATCCACCGATTTATAAAATGTCTGGTTTTTGTTTATTTCAAAGTACTCTACCACAAAGGCAACAATACAAACAGACGTTTATTTTAATTTTTTGCGCCAAAACAGCGCCATCTACTTCCTCAAGACAGGAAGTGAGCTGATAAAGAGAGATGGAAAAAGAGCATTCTAAATGTCATCTCATCAAGCGCCATGCGCCATATTTAAGTTTTACAGTTCAGTCCACTTAACCTTCAACAACAGCATAAAAATCATACATCATACTTGTGGTTCTATTAGGAACAGTCAAGGGGGGAATAACACCGGCTAGTTCTTCAGAGCAAAATCCGTGGAAGTACCGGTATAAAAGGGATAAATCCCCAACAGCGCGGCGATGAGGGAGAGAAAGGAGTTTTCTTGCGAGGACTAGGACATTGATCAGTCGAATGGCTCTCTTTTGGATATAATCGAGGGTCAAGGATGTTAAGTGTCGAAGGTTATGCCGCCCCCCAGATGTGGGAGCAGTGCTCTAGGTTAGATCTTATTTGGGAAACATAGAGAGTGTATAAGTCGGAAGGGGAGAAGTATTTTCTGGCTCGAAAGAGAAAACCAAACTTTTCAGCTGCCGATGTGGTTACTGAAGTAATGTGTTTATGTCAGCGGAGATCAGGTTCGAATGCGATTACAGCAAGATCGAACGTTTCATTGGTCTGTAGGGCTTGGCCATTCATGTGGATGGGGTAAGCATTGCCAGATTTTTTGCATGACAGGGAGCATGACTGTGTTTTCGAGGCGTTGAACTGAAGAAGGTTCTTGACACCCCAGTCTCAGTCTATGATCTGTCTAATTATAAAATTTGCATGTGTCGTTCCCCTTTGTGTTCTAAAGCCTTGTTGTGAATCTTCAATTGTCTCTTCCAAGTTTTCTCTTAATTTTTTTTTTTCAGAATTCGTGCATACAATTTGCCAACTGTGCTCAATAAGGCGATACCCCTGTAATTACTGCAATTTTCGTATTTTTCATATTTTCATATTTTTAGATCTAGAATCTGTCCTTAAAATTTTGTAACATCTTTTTGTAACACCCTGTATATTTCTGTATAAAACTGCAATTAAACTATACCTTAGTTACTCAACTGCTCTCTGAAAGGTAGTGGCTGAACTTTAGGGGTTCGTGTGATGACTAAGCCGATGATTGTAAAAATTAAACATAACAAATAAAATTGTAAAATTTTGTTCGTGAATGGTTATCGTTATTATTAGGAAGTTGTTAGGCTAAGCTTTTGTTAAAATAATAAATTGATGGTAATACAAAGGAGCTGTTTAATTTTCATAAGGTCCCGCAGCAAAAATTTGTAATTTTTTTAATATATTATGTACATGGTTATCTGGTCGTATTTTATTACAAAAATGGGAGAGCTCCTAGCTTGATGTTTTATATTTTGATATTCCTCTCAAAATTGCCCCAAGAATTAGTAATTTTTGCAATGGCCATTTTTGCGCACAGCTCTGCAAGACCGTCTTTTTTCTGATGCCCTCCTTCAACGATTTATGCAATAAAAAAATACATGCATGTTCTTTACTATGAAGCAAAAGTTTTTTATTATTTTAAATTACTTTTATATTTTTTGCAGTAGCAACGTTTAAAACATTTTTAGACGTAGCTTGTAAATATTTCTTGTAACCGTAACCTATTTTGATACATTTCTCATAATATATTGTTTTCAAACCTGACCTACCTCTAGCATTCTACACACCAACGCGGCACTGCGGAAGCAACACCGGAAGTGAAAACGGTGCGGCAGCAAAGTATGTTGCGGGTTTGTAAGCGGCATGATGCTTGACTATATTTAAATGTTGTTTAAGTTGGCCGCTTTTTACAATTGGTCGGAAAGGAAATAAAAGTGAGTTCCTTTTATTTACTATAGTAAATTTTCTAGGGTCTTTGTTAAATAAATTTGTCAAAGCTTTGATCGTTCATTATTGCTTTCTTTACACGACTCATATTTTCTGGAACTTTAACTTTAGCGGATTTTTTTGGACGAAGATTGACGTTTAAAGAAAACACCATTAAATTTGCTCTATGCCACTGCTCTGTGTCCCTTAAGTAGGAAGTTTTACTTTTTAACGGCGATTAAATTTCTTCATAATGCTCTTATACGTAAATTCTGCTTAAAGGGAAACTGTACGAAATTTATAATTTTCAACTAATAAATTTTAAAAACATTGATGGTCTCTTAGTTCAGAGGCATATACATTAGCTCTTTTGATGAAGATTTACCGTTAGAGACGAAAAAAATAATGGTTAAGACATTAGAGTCAAACAGGTCGAAGGAGGAAAGCAGTATGACACAAGTGGTTTTAATAGATAATAATAGGTATAGCCAATTTTATTGACCTTTTCATTTCAACAGAAACTAAATTATTTTCGGAACGATATAATATAGAGGCAGACTCTTAAAACAGAACCTACAACTTGGAATTGATTTTACAGGAGGTTTTTTTATTGATAGAAACAATAATAGGGAGTGTCTCATTAAAAATGAAAAGTCGATTTTTTGGACCTCCCTAATTGGCACGTTACAATACACTGAGAAGTAATAAAAACGATTCCGTATCAAAAAATGCGTCAATATTATTTATTGAATAATTGTAAGTAAATTTATTTTATTTATCTTCAATGGGCTTGTTTACTAAATTTTTGTGCCATTGTATACAGCATGGATTTATTAAGACTGGATTCGGGATGATTTCACATTCTTTGAAGCCAAAACAAACCATTCTAAACGACACTGTAAACACAATTTGTAAACATTGACCACATCTTATTTTACCTTGTATTTTTGTACAAAAAAATACGTTAGAAGCATCACAAGATTTGCTAAAAGTAATAAAATCCCTAAATTACTTTATTTTCTGCTAAATAATAATAAATTTAAGTTAAAAAGGTTTTATTATTTATAGGTTATGCTATTTCTAAAGGTGTTTATTTAAAGTCGCTCCGAGTCATTTATAAATCTATATAAATCTATACGTCGCACTTTTTCTTTTCTAGTTCATTAGACAAAGACGTACGCGTAACCGAGTGTTCAGACCGAGGTTCAGCCGTTTTCCTAAACAACCTGCGCAGACAGCAACACTTCTGAACTCCAACACTCCAATGCTATTTTATCTCTTTCTACTACCATTCTTGATTCAATTACGTAGTAATTCGTAGTCTTGTCTATGTTCGTAGTTAGTAACCTGCTCCCCCAAGAGAATAACAAACAACAAAATATAAGGCTTCACGTTCGATACGCTCACAGTATACGGATATCGAATCCTTTTATTTAATAAATCCATGGTATACAGGGTAAGTGTTGCAAGGCGATATCTCGAAAACGGTTTAAAATATTTTTATGAAACTTTGGTGAGTTAATAGGGAGAAGGGGGAACATATTTAAACATATTTTTGACATTTACCTCTTTCTCTATTTTGAGGGGTGGGGGCTAACTTTGGAATTTTAAATGGGATAATGTACTTTTGTGCATAAAACTCAAATCTACATACAAAAATACGTACATATGTGCCCAAAATTGTTTTTAATTTGCTCTCCCGGTTATGGAATTATGATTTATTAGGTTATAAAATAAAAAGAATTATTTACCATTTGATTTCAACTTATTTATCGTGTCAGGTTCCTTGTAAATGTTTCCACCATAGAAAATAGTGTTTAATTTATAATAGAACCAACGAATACGAATTAAGAGATTTTTTACACGTTTTTATTTCTCCGTTGGTATTTAAATATCTTTATAGTTGGTACGGCGCGCTAGCTTTGCAAGTTATAATTTATTAGCAATTTTTAAGCAGTAGTAAGTTATAATTTATTACCAAGTAACAAAAAACCCATTTAAAGGTTTGTTTATGCAGTAATTTAAAATTAGTCACAGCAGGTTTGTCCAGATGTCAAATTTTATTTAGCATAAACTAAACAATTAGAAGTTTTTCGTAAAAATTACATACAGTCATTATTATAGTTGCAGAAAACTCCTTTAAAGATTTGTTTATGCAGTACTTTAAAAGTACTAAGAGTGGGTTTGTCCAGACGTCTAATTTTATTTTGCAAACACAAAACAATTCGATATATTTCGTAAAACTTACATACAGTCATAATTATAATTTATTAGCAAGTGGCAAAAAACTCATTTAAAAGTTTGTTTATGCAGCAATTTAAAATTAGTCAGAGCAGGTTTGTCCAGACGTCAAATGTTATTTAGCAAAAACTAAACAATTTGATGTAGATCGTAAAAATTACAAACAACCATAATTATAATTTATTACCCAGTGACAAAAAACTTATTTAAACGGTTGTTTATGCAATAATTTAAAATTAGTCAGAGCAACTTTGTCCAGATGTTAAATTTTATTTAGCAAAAACTAAACAATTCGATGTATTTCGTAAAAATTACATACAGTCATAATTATAATTTATTAGCAAGTGATAAAAAAACTCATTTAAAGGTTTGTTTATGCAGTAATTTAAAATTAGTCAGAGCAGGTTAGTCCAGATGTCAAATTTTATTTACCAAAAACTAAACAGTTCGATGTATTTCGTAAAAAATACATGCAGTCATAATTTTAATTTATATTGACAAGTAGCAAAAAACTTCTTTGAAGGTTTGTTTATGGAATAATTATTTCAAATTAGTCAGAGCAGGTTGGTCCAGATGTCAAATTCCAAAAACTAAATCATTCGATATATTTCGTAATAATCGCATACAGTCATAATTATCATCTATAATGAAGTAAAAAAATTCGAATAAAAGTTTGTTTATCCAGTAATTTAAAATTAGTCAGAGCAAGTTTGTCCAGACGTCAAATGTAAATTTACTGAACTTTTTTTATGTGAACACTGTATGTACCACGACATGTACCATGGTTGCCGAATCTGGAAATTCTAGTTAAAAAGAACCGATATTTGGACCCTGATTATTTTCAATTGATATTACTCTTTCCTCGCGAAATCCATTTACGTTATCTTTTCTTAAAAATATGGCATCCTTATTCTGAGCATCGACGATCGCATATATAGTTTTTATTCACAATATACTCTACTTTTACTTGGATCCTCGTTCGTTGTGGCGAAATTAAAAAATAAATTAGGGGAAACAAGTATACATTAATTTTGCCTTTTATTTTAAACACAATTATTGACATGTGATACACCATTATAATAAAAATTCAATGAGCAATTTTATAGTTATAAAAATGATTTTCGTTTAAAAAAATGTGTAATGACACTTTAATTGGTAAAAGATCAGAATCTAAATAAAAACAGCGCTAATCAATACATGTTCCTGAAACAAATTGATTTGATATTATTAAACGGAGTGAAATAAACCATTTTATCATCTACATGACCTACCATTCGCAAATTATTTGTTTGCTATCGAATTTATATCTTACGTATTGATAAAAAACCTGAGCTAAGAGGCCATTTCAAAACCAAATACCTAATACCAAATACCTATTGTCGCTGAAAAATAAATTTTGTTATTGTTGTTTGGTGTTATCAAATTCACTGTATATATTGAAACCGGTAAATCCTGATTTGAATTCAGATTGGGGTAAAATAGCCCCTTGACTGTTCCTAACAGAACAACAAGAGGCGCGTTACGTGTGCATCCCTTTACTGTCCAGCTACAAAAGCCTAGAACAGACCACTTCTCTCACTTATTCATACCTAGGGTCTCCAGATTATGGAACAAATTGCCTGCAGATGTTTTCCCTTCCCGTCCCAACCTCCAATCCTTCAAATCCCGTGCCAGTAGACTACATTTCCCTTCTCTTCAGACGCCCATGGTACGTTAGTACTTAGGCTTGAAGTCTACGTGGGATGTCTTAGATAAAAAAATATATTTAATCTCCTTTAGAACCGCACTGTATATATATATATATATATATATATATATATATATATATATATATATATATATATATATATATATATATATATATATATATATATGCTACTGTAAGGCCTCTGATGAGTCGATGTGGTGTCTTTTAACAACTTAGACACCGAGGAAGACGAAACAGTAGTTCTCCAGATAATTCCAAACATACTTAACTATATATATATATATATATATATATATATATATATATATATATATATATATATATATATATATATATATAGTTTACATTAGAAAGTTCTTGAACCATTGTGAATATATTTAGGTTAAAATTCTTGGGATTGTGGTTCCAATTAATTAATTAACTGCAGTTGTTAGACAGTTACATATTTATTTGTTATAGTATAGAACGTTTCGGTCATTTTGTTTGACCTTTGTCAACTATATTGATACACGATGTTGGCACTAAAATGAAACAATTACAAATAGATGACGTACGTACAAAACATTTATATTTAAAATTTACCCTAGAGACTTTACATTCTCTTTACCGTATTCCTACACCGAAATCAGTGCATTTTAAACTTTTAAACAGTGACGTTATAAATATAATTTGTGTTGTTTGAATGAGTGTCTGTTATGCATATGTGTTCCTTGTTAACGAGGATATCAGGGCTGATACCAGAGGATAATTTCTGTCTCTAGGGTAAATTTTAAATATAAATGTTTTGTACGTACGTCATCTATTTGTAATTGTTTCATTTTAGTGCCAACATCGTGTATCAATATAGTTGACAAAGGTCAAACAAAATGACCGAAACTTTCTATACTATAACAAATAAATATGTAACTGTCTAACAACTGCAGTTAATTAATTAATTGGAACCACAATCCCAAGAATTTTAACCTAAATATATTCACAATGGTTCAAGAACTTTCTAATGTAAACAATGTAGATGGCATGGGTGAAACAATGCTCTCTTGCCAAAATCTAGAAAACCAATAAGGTGTCGTCACTGAAATGAAAAATTTCTCCAACTTAAACTACAAGCTTGCAAGTCAGAAAAACAGAAGAATATTTTTGTTGAGATGTAGATCCGAAGACCTCACTCCGAAATTTTTAACAAAAAATACCAACAATATTAACTTTGAATCTGTAAACCAGGGACAGAAATTTAAAAATATTTTAAAAAAATTCTATAATGGCACTCTTGGTTTGCTAATTACTGATACCGTGTGTAGAATTAAAAACATGGAACGCGAATTAGAAATCCCAAAAAATAAAATCCAGAATGTAATACCCATCAATTTGTGGCAAAACTTTTTAAACAAAGAAAAAAATAAATATGAAAAATCTTTTACTAAAATTAAGGACAGAAATTGCAAAAAAATAAAAAGCCTAATTTCAAAGCAAAAACCTCCTTTCTCCAATCAAGAATTGATAAACACCGATACCTGGATAGCTAATCTGACTGACGTTGATGTACCAAAATACGTTAGCGATGTGCTTAGTTTAGGACCTAATTTCGCTGCGCCCTTAAATAATCTGAAAAAAACACTACCAATTCCCGACATAATTGCAAATATTGAGGTGGCTATAGAAAATAAGACTAGTAGGTACTACAAAGGACGAAATTAGGGCCTCGTGTTGCAACATTTTAACCAATTTTAAAACCAAGAATGATGCAACATCTAACAACAAGAGGTCAAATAAAAATTACAACTTGCAAAAAAACATAACTATGACCAAAAAATTCTTAAAAGATAATCCCGAACTTAAAGTACTACAACCTGACAAATCTAATAAAACTGTGATCATGAATGCTACTGAATACAACACTAAGATGAACACCCCACTTCAAGATAAAAACACATACAAGGAACTCAAAAGCGACCCCACTAATATTTACCAAAAGAAGAACAACAAATTAATTGACAAATGGGAAAATAAAGATTATATTTCACCACAAACTGCAAAAGATCTCACAATACAAAACTCCTTACCCCCTAGAATATACGGCCTCCCTAAATTACATAAAACGGGAATTCCATTAAGACCTATAGTGTCATGCATTCAGTCACCTTTTAACAACCTTTCCAAATACTTAAAAAATATTCTGTCTAACGTTGCTTACAAAAACGAACATTATATAAAAGATTCCTGGACTTTTAAAGAAAAAATAAAAAATAATCATATTCCTGATAACTACATGTTAATATCCCTAGATGTAGTATCTCTATATACGAATGTACCAATTAAGGTGGCTCTTGATGTAATAAAAAAGAAATGGTCAGAAATAAAAAAGTACACTGACATACCCCTGAACGACTTCCTGCAGGCTGTAGAACTTACATTAACATCAACATATTTCAAATACGAAAACCTGTTCTATAAACAAATTGAAGGATGTGCAATGGGCGCATCTATTTCTAGTATAATAGCACAACTAGTGCTAGAAGACCTAGAAAGTGATGTTATCCCAAAATTAAAATTTTCAGTGCCGTTCTTTTATAGATATGTTGATGACTGTATCACAGCAATTCCGAAAGACCAAGCTGATTATGTGTTAGAACATTTTAACAATTACCACGAAAAATTAAAATTCACCATAGAAAGTGAAAACAACAACCAAATTAATTTTCTAGACATGACGTTATACCACGAAAAAAACACTATAAAAACGAAATGGTATACAAAACCGACATGGTCCGGGCGTTATCTAAACTATAAATCACAACACCATATCTCCCAAAAAAAATCCGTTATAATTGGGCTAGCAGATCGAGCTATCCTTTTGAGCAATGCAGAATATAGAGACGGAGCAATAAAAAAGGCAAAACAAGTATTATCGCTTAATCTATATCCAAACAAATTAGTAAATGCAATATTTAAACCAAGACAGGAAAAACACTGCTCACCAGGTAATAACAACAATAGACAGGGTGAAACAAACAACAACAAACAATTTTTATCTTTGCCTTATATTCCTACCCTTTCAGAGAACTTTCAAAAACTTTTCAAAAAGCATGACATAAATGTTAGCCACAAGGGATACAACTTATTAAAGAACAATTTTAGTAAACTTAAAAGTGACATCCCCACCAATAAAAAAACACATATCGTGTATGAAGTACCCTGTAAAGATTGCCAATCAGTTTATATAGGTCAAACCAGCCAATATTTACACAATAGACTAAATGGTCACAAATATGACCGAAAAAATGTAACCGCCCTCAAAAACCACGAACAAACTCTTAACCATAATTTTGATTTTGCAACAACAAGAATTTTAAAGACAGAACTTCATAAACGAAAACGTGAATTGCATGAAATGATCCACATCAAAAAAACACCCTTAGCTATTAATGATAAATCCGATATAACTGGGCTAAATAAAATATACAATAACATATTAATTTAATATATATTTGTCAATTATTAAGGGTAAGGGGTAACAACAATTTTGGTTTTGGTACTATTTTTATTCCTTTATCAACAGAATTTATAAGATAACCGGAGCATAAAAAACTCTAACTTTACATTCTCTTTACCGTATTCCTACACCGAAATCAGTGTATTTTAAACTTTTAAACAGTGACGTTATAAATATAATTTGTGTTGTTTGAATGAGTGTCTGTTATGCATATGTGTTCCTTGTTACCGAGGATATCAGGGCTGATACCAGAGGATAATTTCTGTCTCTAGGGTAAATTTTAAATATAAATGTTTGGACGTACGTCATCTATTTGTAATTGTTTCATTTTAGTGCCAACATCGTGTATCAATATAGTTGACAAAGGTCAAACAAAATGACCGAAACGTTCTATACTATAACAAATAAATATGTAACTGTCTAACAACTGCAGTTAATTAATTAATTGGAACCACAATCCCAAGAATTTTAACCTAAATATATATATATATATATATATATATATATATATATATATATATATATATATATATATATATATATATATATATATATATATATATATATATATATATATATATATATATATATATATATATATATATATTTCTTTTTTATTCTTTAGCCATATATAATATATTTTATATAATATATTTTACATTCCTTGACGAACATCGTATAAATGCACACTTTCCAAGTGGTTAAGAAGCCTGAAGAAGCACAGTATTGTACAATGTGCGAAACGTTGTGTGTTTTTAAATAAATTTTAAATTTTATATGTGGTTTACAAAATAGCCTATACCCAAGAAAACTTCCTATAAAATATATATATATATATATATATATATATATATATATATATATATATATATAATTATATTTAACATAAGTCGAGACGCACTCGTCACATACGCAGTTACGGGTGTAACCTTAAAAAAAGAGTTATAATTCTAACTTTTCATTTTGTTCTGTTCATTTAGCGGACATGCCCACAATAATTCTCCTCTTTTTTTTATGTATCGATCCGCGCTAGTTTCTAGCATTATATATATATATATATATATATATATATATATATATATATATATATATATATATATATATATATATATATATTTCTCTACTAACTGGGCAACTGAGTGTCTCGCATGATTTTTATTACGAAACTTGTCAAAAACATGACAATTTTAATCTTAGATATAAATGTATAATGAATTATATGCGTGCATGTTATAAAATTTAACAAAATATTTTTCTAATCATTATTTATTCATTTTCTAAATACCGAAAAAACAGTCCCCTGGTTGGTCACCAATTCAAAAAACATGTTTCAGTCAATTATTTTAAATGCATGTAATTGTAAGTAAATTATTCAGTAATATTTTTTCATACAGTTGTAGTTCATGTATATAAAAACATCATTTCTCAATCATAATATTGATTTTGAATTGTATAAAACTGAGCTACAATTTGTCCACAAATTTTGAGCACCGTCCCCTGGTTTAATTATAAAATGCTACCATTATAATCTCTTTACTCCACCGCGCGATGATTTGAGTGAAATGGAACGTTACCGGTGTGAAGTTGGCTCCCTTAACGTTTGAGGACGTCATCTCCGTTTTGTTTAGTGTAGTGCGAACTATTCGAGCGGACACCCACGTAAAAACTAACACAGTCCCCTGGCGAGTCCCTTTTTATGTTTTATTTTTGCTGTTGAATTTTTTACTTTTTGATTTTATTTCTTTAATGAACACTGAACTCTAGGAATGCCAATGAAGTCCAATACTTCAGTAATATTTACGATACTATGTGATTTCATTAGTTTTAACAGTCCCCTGGCAACAGTCCCCTGGTTTAAACAAATACAGCACTACCAGAGGACTGACTGATATTTTATTTTACAGTTTCATAGGCGTTTTAGGTGGGGGCTTGGGGGGCTACACAGTAAAAAATCCAGTTGATTAACCACAAGAGATGTCTGATTTTATTGGCCGGATTAAATTTTTTGATTCAATTTGTAATTATTTTCTAAATCAGTTTCATAATCTTGGTTATGATTCAAACAAATTACTCATTCTCGATTACTTTAAATCGATACTGATCAAATGCATAAAAAAGACAAACATATTAAATCATATTTCCTTGTTAAAATAATCACAATAATCAGTATCAATCACCTACTGACTAAAAAATACTCAAACTTCTAAACCAAGCCGCCAACACATGCGCAGTACGCAACCTTTTAATCACAAGGGAGTACCGATATCCATCCACCCCGCTGCAATCTGCAAAAATTCCATTTAATCGGCAGTAGGTATGGCGGTTTCTGTGGTAGTGCAATGTGCAATGTGAGGTTATAACGAATGAAGTGGTCAACCTGTTCTAAAATTTTACGAATATTCTTTTAAAAACTTTGTTATTACATCATGTTGGTGAAATTATGTTTCAAAAACAAAAGAAATACGCAAAAATCTCAGATCTTGAATCCAATCCCTTGGAGGAACTCATGCACTAATGTAAGTTATTTTCCATGTATTTTCAAAGAAAAGATTTGTCATGCCAGGTCTTCATTAGTGTTTTATGTATTTATTTACAGATGAGTAAATAATTTTCGTGTTTTTACTTCATATAATTATTTTCAACTTTTACACTGTAAAAAAAAATTATTAAATTTTAAATCAAATTCAACCCAATTTTGACTAAATCCAGGTCCACGCCTCACCTCCCCGGATTTTTGTTTATGATATGGGACAAACAATTCCCATGCTTTGGGAATTTGCATTA
The DNA here is from genome assembly GCA_963971165.1 of Philopedon plagiatum. NCBI lineage: Eukaryota > Metazoa > Arthropoda > Insecta > Coleoptera > Curculionidae > Philopedon > Philopedon plagiatum. Next base: position 28,790,745 of record OZ020198.1, on the reverse strand, counting down.
CCTATCTTTTATATAATTTCATCTGTTTGTTCTTTAATGTGTTCCCTTTTCTTATGTATTATAGTATTGTCATTTAATAAATAAAATCGACGCCCTAATCAGGTACTTTATAGGGCGGAGAGGGGAAGGGCGGTGCTACTGATGATTGCATATCAATCACATTGGATTTAAGATTTAATAAAAAATGATTAGAGTATTATGGAAATTTAATCATTATGGAAGAAAATTTTAATAAAAATTGATTTAGATGTAATCAGAATTAATTGTTAGGTTAATCAATTTTGAATAAGAAAATTTAATCACAGATCCTTCGATTTAATCAATATGCAGTGTTAATTTTTTCAATCAATCTGGCGTGGACCTGGATTTAGTCAAAATTGGGTTGAATTTGATTTAAAATTTAATCATTTTTTTTTACAGTGTAAGCCCCCAAATCTCCAATTAGCCCCCCCAAAATCCAACTGAAAAGCCTAACCGCCTATATATCAACCGGGGCTTAAGCCTCCCCAAAATAGAGGTCTAGAACCGCCTATGTACGGTTTACAGATACAAAATGGCCCCTCGAAAAAAAAGACTTACGAGAGTAGAGATACTTGAGAAAAAGGAGAAGAAGAACGTCGCCGTTACGAACGAATAAAAAATGATCCAATAAAATAGCAAAAAATAAAGAATATTACTGCATATTGTTACTAGCCTTATGAACTAACGTATTTGCTTTATTTTTAGCTTCATTTTAAATTACTTCATTGGATAATTCGAGCAATAAAATCTTTGAGACATTTTTTCAGCCAAAATGACCCTGTTAGTAGAGAAATGCCCCTATATATATATATATATATATATATATATATATATATATATATATATATATATATATATATATATATATATATAAATGCTAGAAACTAGCGCGGATCGATACATAAAAAAAGAGAGGAGAATTATTGTGGGCATGTCCGCTAGCAATGAACAGTAAAATGAAAAGTTAGAATGGTAACCCGTACGACACGTGTTTCTGCTCATTGGCTTCATCAGGCCCACGTATGTGACTGTGCCTCTCAACATAAGTCGAGATGCACAACGTCACATACGCAGTTACGGGTGTAACCTTAAGAAAAGGAAAAAAAAAAATATATTTAACGAGGACCACAAACAGGAGCCAGTGCACCAATTTGTGGCTTCAGCCAAAAGACCCCTTTTTTTTTTGGGGGCAACAATTAGCGTCGCCGACGGAGGCAACTATAGCCAACTGTCGTGGTATCCTATAAGCCCAAGAGAAGAAAAACAAATGCTAGAAACTAGCGCGGATCGATACATAAAAAAAGAGAGGAGAATTATTGTGGGCATGTCCGCTAGCAATGAACAGTAAAATGAAAAGTTAGAATGGTAACCCGTACGACACGTGTTTCTGCTCATTGGCTTCATCAGGCCCACGTATGTGACTGTGCCTCTCAACATAAGTCGAGATGCACAACGTCACATACGCAGTTACGGGTGTAACCTTAAGAAAAGGAAAAAAAAAAAATATATTTAACGAGGACCACAAACAGGAGCCAGTGCACCAATTTGTGGCTTCAGCCAAAAGACCCCTTTTTTGGGGGCAACAATTAGCGTCGCCGACGGAGGCAACTATAGCCAACTGTCGTGGTATCCTATAAGCCCAAGAGAAGAAAAACAAATGCTAGAAACTAGCGCGGATCGATACATAAAAAAAGAGAGTCGACTTATGTTGAGAGGCACAGTCACATACGTGGGCCTGATGAAGCCAATGAGCAGAAACACGTGTCGTACGGGTTACCATTCTAACTTTTCATTTTACTGTTCATGGCTAGCGGACATGCCCACAATAATTCTCCTCTCTTTTTTTATGTATCGATCCGCGCTAGTTTCTAGCATTTGTTTTTCTTCTCTTGGGCTTATAGGATACCACGACAGTTGGCTATAGTTGCCTCCGTCGGCGACGCTAATTGTTGCCCCCAAAAAAGGGGTCTTTTGGCTGACGCCACAAATTGGTGCACTGGCTCCTGTTTGTGGTCCTCGTTAAATATATTTTTTTTTTCCTTTTCTTAAGGTTACACCCGTAACTGCGTATGTGACGTTGTGCATCTCGACTTATGTTGAGAGGCACAGTCACATACGTGGGCCTGATGAAGCCAATGAGCAGAAACACGTGTCGTACGGGTTACCATTCTAACTTTTCATTTTACTGTTCATGGCTAGCGGACATGCCCACAATAATTCTCCTCTCTTTTTTTATGTATCGATCCGCGCTAGTTTCTAGCATTTGTTTTTCTTCTCTTGGGCTTATAGGATACCACGACAGTTGGCTATAGTTGCCTCCGTCGGCGACGCTAATTGTTGCCCCCAAAAAAGGGGTCTTTTGGCTGACGCCACAAATTGGTGCACTGGCTCCTGTTTGTGGTCCTCGTTAAATATATTTTTTTTTTTTCCTTTTCTTAAGGTTACACCCGTAACTGCGTATGTGACGTTGTGCATCTCGACTTATGTTGAGAGGCACAGTCACATACGTGGGCCTGATGAAGCCAATGAGCAGAAACACGTGTCGTACGGGTTACCATTCTAACTTTTCATTTTACTGTTCATTGCTAGCGGACATGCCCACAATAATTCTCCTCTCTTTATATATATATATATATATATATATATATATATATATATATATATATATATATATATATATATATATATATATATATATATATATATAGTACTGCAATGGTATAGTATTTATATTTTTTTATCGCTAAACCTGGTACACCAACCCTACATACAATTTACATAAAACTCAAAATTAAACTACATGTTATGTTGCTGGAACAATCGAGTATTTGTTATAGTTATGATTACTACGGCTACAGTTAGGACTTACCCTGGATTAAAATC